>JAJMLM010000231.1:0-59434 GCA_030569635.1 Pichia thaimueangensis
AAGTGGAGGAAGCATAAAAACTATTATTAATGAGTTCAACAATACAGAATAAAGGAACAGAATATCGAATATCTGATTACTATATAAGATCTTGTTAGTTCCCACTTTTATAGCTGTCTTTATAGACGGGCATGATTAATATACAGAGGAGTACTAGAAGAATAATTAAGTCAAATCAAGTTAATTATCATCACTTTAGTCTCCATTCTTGTGCCCATCGTCGCTGTAGTTTGGAGAGTCAAAGTATCCAATATTGTTCGCTACTTATTCTAATTATATTTTATTTACTTATACTTCCCATTTAAGTTAAGACTCACTCACCTGACCGTCTCAGTTATACAAACTCTGTTGCAAATCTCAAGCTGGTTCTAGCTTGGTGGTCACGTGCTTGTCGGATCGGTTGCCTATTTGGGATAGTTGACGCGGTTAGCGGTTAGACACGACGCACGGGTACTCAGGTGGCAGGTAGCGACTGAGTGTTTACCTTTTGACCGGATTTGGCAAGGGGACAACCCAGTTGGGGTTGGTCGTTGGACGTTGTTGTCGACGAGCTGCAGAGTATCCTCCTGGATGCTTCCTATGTTTATAAGTCACTTTCTTGAGAAGGAGTTCTTCCTTCCTATGATAGTCTGTAGTTCTTTTGAGAACTTCCTTTTGGAAGCACATCAGAGCCAATGTTTAGTCTTATTTAGTTTACAGTTATTAAGCTTGTTTATTCGTCAATATCGTGGAAGACGTCTCGTTTCCACTAGAGGCGATTCCAGGACGTTAGCTTGAGCTGGAACGGATGTTAGCTAGGTACGCAGGTACGTTGATACAAGGCACGTGATAAGCTATCCTTACTACTGGACGATCTGGAACTTACTCAAGCAACGCCCGTGTAGCGTAATGGTTAACGCGTTTGACTTCTAATCAAAAGATTCTGGGTTCGACTCCCAGCATGGGTGCTGGCGTTTGCTTATATTTTTTTGTCGCGGTTTTTTTACGTAATACAAATATTAGTATTTTTACGTAATACAAATATTAGTTTTTTTAATGTCGTTAGTCGTCGAGTCAGCGGTCCGTTGTCGGTGGGGAATGAAGTCATTGAAGATTGGAGATTCGGGTTAAGTCAAGGTGTATTTTACAACTTCGGAAAACTTCTTTACAGGTATCACCACTTAGGAACTGATTTACTTATCAAAATATTTATAAAATGATTAAACAAAGTTTAAGATTAAGCAATGGAATACCAACATTAGTGAGAAAAAATACTCCATTAGGTTTGAATAATTTAATATCGAGAAACAATATACAATTAACAATAAGAAATTCTGGAATTGTATCTTCAAGATCATATGCTTCATCAGCTACCCCTGAAAATAACAAAACAGAAGCTAAATTAAATGCACAGGAACGAGCAAATCGTATTATATACCATATTAAAGCAGGATCCAAACTTGTACTTTCGTCATGGTTAATTATAATTGCAGCAGGGGCGACATTAGTGACAACTTATTTAATCGCAACTGAGCTCTTCTCACCATCTGGTGAAACTTCAACATTTAATAGAGTTGTCAATTTAATAGAAAAGGATGAAGCTTGTTTGAAATTGCTAGGATATTCGGACTCAGAAATTCAACAAGGTGGTATTAGATTAAAAGCCTATGGTGGAATGTCACCAGATATGTGGACAAGAAATATTCCAGTTCAAGCAACTAAATTTACGGGAAAAGATCAAAAAGAACATATGACGATGCGTTTCTTTGTTGAAAGTGATAAGACCATTGGTGTTGTCAATTTAGAAGCTATCGAAGAAAATTTTATTGCACAGGAACTTGTTTTTGTTTCACTAGAAGTTAAAGGTCAAAACAGACACTATCTGATTGGAGGACCACAAGTTTCATATGCTCAAAAAAATTTCAATCTCTTCAATTCAAATGGATTTTTAGGTGTCAAATGGGGTTCAAAGAAAGATTAATTTATTTAAGATCTATAAAAACTCTGCTATGTATCAAACCCAATTTTGCATAAATAATTTTTTTAAATACAATAAACCTTATGATTAATATATTCATGTCTATAGCACAACAATTTCAATAATACATAAATGTAACAATAAGCGTCAACGCAATTGTACCTAACAATTTCATGGATAGAGAATTTTTCAACTCACTATACCCATTATTGTTATTAATGTTTAAGTTAAATTCGGTATCATAATCATATACTCTTTCTCTATTGGATTCCTTACCATCACCCTCTACCTTGGAGATGCCAGTAAGATATTTACTCCAATCTTCCATTACTTCTTCACTGCATTGCCTACCGTCAGAATCGAGCAATTTCATGTAGTCATCCACCGATTTATCTTTCCTTAAGAGTTTGGCATTGGAATTAAATTTACAAAAGTATTCATCACTATTATTCAGTGTATAATATAGATTGAATGCTATCGAATATTTTTGAAGATTATTACAACTTGCAAAAACTCCATAATGCCCCCTTGAAACGTCATTTGTTATTGATCCACAATATACAGTTGAGCAAACGTTATTTATAACATTATCGTTATTAAAAAATGAAAAGTTACTTTGCAAATTAACCACACATTCTAGCATTGACATTATACAATCACATCTACTTGCTCTTGGAGAATAGGGAATATAATTGGAATTGATACCATGGATATGAATATTACTACATGATTTGTTCATTCTTGTTATATTTGTAGCATAATAATCTTGATATAGATCAATCATCTTATTTTCAGCAATATAAAAATTGGGGTGGTATCTATTTTCACAACTGAAATATTCGTTTAGATTTTCAATCGTTAATAGAGGGTCATTTTCAGCAATTTCAATTCCAATTGGGATTCTTTCCATATTCTTATAAATCAGATATTGTTTGAGATCCCTTACCGAAGCTTTTATATAGGGCAAATTCTTGATTGCTTGATCTTTAGCTATTGACGAATTTGATGCTGATTGTGTACTAATTGTATATCCGAATAGGTTCTTATTTTTATTGTGTTTCACTTTTGAATTATCAATTATTGTTGTGAAGTTTTCAAATTGATCGATATTCCAAGAGTCACCTATTGTGCCTAGATTTACTAAAAAATAATCATCAGGCTGTTTGAATTGTGTGAAATCTATCGATTCCCCATCATAGTTTTCGACTCCCCTTTCATTTATTTTATCAAAGTCTACTCTTGTTTTATTTTGAACATATATGACACAACCATCATAGACGGCTACATTGGATAATTCTTCTTTGATTATTTGTATTGAACTAAAAGATTGTGTAACTTTTATTTTCACTTTATTAACAACATCATAAATTGACAGAGCCGATGCCCATTTACCGCATACTAAAATTGATATGATAAGATACAAGGAATTGAACCAAACCATTGCTTCTAAAAAATCAAATTTGAAGGAATCTGGTTAGCTATAATGTATAGGTATAAATAAGAAAACTCACTGTATTGTATAAAAAGAATCAAGTGAAAACAAAGTCCATACTGCAAAGATAAAAAAGTAAAAAGAGGAATTAACTTGAGATCTCATTTGCATTCTCACCTTTTAAATTTTGAACCATTGAAAAAACAATGCTCAGCGTTAAGCTGTTATCAGATAAAACCTATACTTTTTAGGCCAATAAAGAGAGGACGTAAGTTATATCCTCTTCTAAATAGGAATAAAAAGAGGGAATATATTTTAGCTTTGAACCATAATTTCAATGTGTATTTCCAACCCCTTGATGCTCCTTCAACAGGTTTTTCAAGAAGTTTAACTGCATCGTCCGTAACAACACCTTCTAATAAAAATTCATCATTAGATAATGAACATAATTTAATGATTGTTTCAAGTTCTACATTTTCATTAACAGTCCAAAACCAAAGTTTAACATCTTCCTCTTTAGCCCATTTCAATAATTCATCTCTGTCACTTTCTCTATAAAGAATCAGATTAATAATTGAAACAGCATATAATTTTGCAGTTGAATCCTTTTCTCTTATTTGTTTATAAAAATTCTTTGCAATATTAATATCAAAGGTAATATTAACAATCGGAAAATGTTTAGAAATATCCACATGGTAAAAATTAGCATTCCAAAGTCCAAGAATAAGTTTACTTTCCCAATATTGAACGGGATTAAGGCAGGGAATGCCTTCTCTCTCCTTTTGACATTCGGCCCATAATTTTTCCATCAATGAAACAGGATCATTACCTACTTTAATGTCAAGCATCAATTTTATTTCTCTACTACTTTTCTTGATTTCATCATCATTGTTAATCTTGATACACCAAGCAAAAACATCTCCCAATAATGGCATATGTGCGCTTGGCTTTGCAATCGTTAATAATTGATCTAATACCCCACTATATTTTGTTTTCGAAATATTGTAATTTTCACCGAAAACTCTACCCGTATTAACATCATGGGTAATAACGACAAAGCCATCACTTGATGTATGAAGATCCAGCTCGACAACATCACATCCAGCCCTAACGGCGGCTTCAAATGATTCGATAGTGTTTTCAGGATATAATGCTTTATATCTGTAGGCAAAAAAAATTGTAACAATGTTAGTAATATGTTTCGGAGTCTCTATGGTTTTAAGGAACTAACTCCGTTATTATATGCCGGAGTTAGCTGATAATGTCGATAGTTCAGTGAATGACATACCCTCTATGGCCAGCAAAGATAATTCTTGACATTTTATTCCGCTACTTAAGTGAGTGTAATAAAACTAAGAACATGATATGTAAATATCCTGATAAGAGAAAAAAAGACGTGTATGGGTAACGTGTATACCACCAGTGGGGGTGGGGAAGAGGGGACATACCGAGTTTAAATACTTTTTCAGCCTTTTGCCACGGAGAAAACGACCGAAAAAAATGGCTCGGTTTCTTTTTTGTGTCATTTTCTTACTTATAATACGCACTACGCACGTGCAGTCACCGGAGTAAATAAATAATTGAGCTTTCATTGTCAGCTTGATACTTGATATATAAAATGCTATTTACTACTCACTCATCTACAAACTACAACTCAAACATTACTTAAACTATACATATATGTATATAGATCAATCAATCAAGTAATTCTTGTCCTTTCAGCTATTAGGCTAATCCATATTTCGCCTTTTCTGTTTTGTTCATCCTGGAAAAGAAATCGGTTGGACTGGTAACCATACCTAGGGCACGTTTACCCAGGACGTCCAAGTTCTGTAGTCCCAGCAAATAACTTGCATTGACCCAACCAAATCCTTCTGTAGCGACACCTTTAAATCCGGAGCCTTGATTCCCATACTCTGCTTCCACTTTGTGAGGCTGTCTTTGACTTGTGGCATCATATTTTTCAACGACAATCCCATTGAAGTCAACAAATGACAACGTCATTAAATAGCACCATCTATATGATAATCTTTGCGCAAAATCATTTCTATTATAATTTTTTAAACCTTCCCACACAAGGATTTGATGTGGTGCCCATGCAAATGGATAATCCCATTGTCTAGATGGTTTAGAAACTCCAAGAGCACCTCTCGATTCTTCAGTACCCGAAACTAAACCACCGAATTCTTCAAATTTATGTAGTGAATTTTTAATCAAAACTTCAGCTCTTTCTGGTGTACAAACTTTTGCCCATAAAACATAAAATGCCGTGACTGATTCATAATTAGATTGATCTTTGATTTTAATATTATAATCAAAATACAACGATTGTTCTTCATTCCACATATACTTTTCAATCGATTCTCTTCTTTTTTCAGCCAATCTTTCCCACTTTTCACTTGTTTCAATTGTGCCATTATATTCCAATTCATTATTAAAATACCTTTTGATGACAAATGCAATGTCTTTTTCATATTTATACAATAAACAATTTAAATCAACCGTTGCCAAATTTGCACAAATACCTTCTAATCTATAAGAAGTATCATGACCAGATTCTCTAACTGCGCGATCGTGCAAAAAATATTCATCTAATTCTGGCTCTTCAATTAAACCATCATTATATTTCTGTTGGAATTCTTCAAAAGATAAATTATATTTTTCACAATAGGGAGTTAAAACTGAGATGAAATGTGTTGCTTCAGTTTCTGGAGGTATACCCTTACCACTTGGATGATATGTTGATAAACCGGTAACTGAATCTATTCTTGGAGGTGAACACCAAACCACATTATATTCTTTAATTGCTGCCAGGAATGCTCTTTTCAAAAAATTGAGTTCAGACTGATTTGTCTTTCTATGAATATAATTGAATATTTGTAACGTCATATCAGTTAAAAATGGAGGTTGAGAACGACATAAGTAATAAGACCTATTTGCATTTAATATTTTGCCGTAATGATTAATTTCAAAAATAAAATTTTCACACATACCAATACAAGGTTCTAAAAGATCACAGCTTAATAAACCTAATGTCTCAAAATATGAATCCCAACCATACTGTTCATTGAAACGACCACCTGGAACTATATAAGGATAACCTTCTAAATCACCATAGATATCAGTCTTATGTCTAACTGCTAAAGCCAACAAACCAGGATATTCGTTGATTGATTTAACATAATCATCAGTTATTTCCTTAGGTAGATATTCAACTTGCAAATTAAAATTTTTGTATTTTTCTGCAATTTTAGAATAATAATAGAATTGTTCTTCTTCAGAATATGGAATATAAATTCTTGGATATTTAGCACCCTCAGATTTAATTTTAGTATCTTTTGCCATTTCCAGAATCGAGTTTTCAGTAACTTGACGTGTCAAATTTTTCCAGAAATAAGTTGTAATCATACGATATAATCTAGAAACTGGATTTTCATTTAATCTCGCCTCATCCAATATCATTTGCTTTCTACCAAATCTTTTAGCGATTGTTAGTTCCTGTAATAAATTTGATAACATATAAGTACCTCTAATATCATATTGGTTAAACCCTGCAGAATTGGCAGTGCCCAATTTTAAAACCTTTGGACCTCTATCATCAATAGTGATTTGACAGTTTCTATCTGTATCTTCATTTGTCAATAATTCATCCAAAGTTGCATCGATATCACTAATAAAAAATCTTTTAGAATTGGTTCTACTTGATGACATATCTGCCGAGCCCCTTCTACGTGGTGTTGGAAACGAAGGTGAGGGAGAAAATTTCTCTCTGTTTGGGAGAATGTTGGATGCATTTGTGCCTGGCTTTGGAAATGGTATATTTGATTGTGAGGAAACAGCAGATGAAGAGTTCGAAGATGAAGATATTTCTTCACTTTCATCAATTGATATAACATCATCATCCTGTTCTTGTTTCAATGGAGATGGAGTAACCAAGTTATTAACCAATGTTTTACCTTTATTCTTCATGTTTGAAATTTCATTTATATTTTCATTTGATAATGCGAGATCCGATCCAGCAACTAAAGAACCCGTGGAATGTGATTTCATAGAAACCGCATCTAAATTATCACTGGCAAATTCGCCATTAATATCATTTTCCAAATCATTTCTACCATCCACATCATCCTCTGAATCGGATGATATAACAGGAGTATTGTTACCCGATGAGGATATATTTAGTTGTCGGAACTTCCGTAGATCGGAATATATATTTGCGTTTTTTTGATCACTCTTGGTATGCAAGTCGTGAATTTTAAAATTCAATAAAGATTCAATTCTTTTCTCTTTATCGACATCATTTTCAACTTGGATATTCCTCTCATCCTCGTCGTCACTGTCATTTTGGTTAGCTGAGCCTAAATTGAAATGAGCCTTTACTCTGGATGCTGCCGAACCATTATCCCCTGATCCATTGCCAGCCTCCTCGTTGGTTGCCAGTAAGGGGATTGAGGAATAATATGTTGATTTTGGAGTGATTACCGATCTTGTTCTGAGTCTACCGAAACTTGAATTGACGTTTGATGGATCAGTCTTGGGACCATAGTAGAGATCGGGGGTTTCAAAGGGATCTACTTTGACGGAAGATTTTCTCCTATCAAATCTGCTCTGCTTTGCCCTTGTCTCTGGCATCTCTATATATTCAATTGTGGTTGGGAAAGTGCCGAAGAATTCCAGGGGAGAAAGGACAAGGTGGCAAAGGAGCAAAAGAGGCCAGCTGTGCACCGAGGTGACTTTATTATAAATATATATATAGTAATATATACCTTATCTTGTTCTCGTTCTCCTTCCGCTCCCGCACCTCCCATTACCCGGCCTGGCCCGCGAGAATCTCACGACGCCATCGCCGATGGCAGAGCATAGAGTTATGTTGGAACACGAATCAACATGGTACAAGACACCCTTACCCCTAATATCCAATGTTTGCCCGCCCCTTGCAAGTTATATCAGTACCAGAAAACAACCCCTACCATGTCTGCAAAGGAAGAAACAGCTACAACATCAGTCTCTGAACAAAAGCCTCCAACAGCTAACGTTTTTGCCATGTTTGGTGGTGCCTCCAAGAAGAAGACCGAAGGTAAACAGGAAGAAGAATCTAAGGATACCACCGAAAAAAAGAAGGAAGATGCGGATGCTGCAGATGAAGAGGAACCAGATGTTCATTTTGAACCTTTAGTTAAACTTGAAAAAGTTGAAGTTAAAACAAATGAGGAACATGAAGATGTTCTTTTCAAAATTAGAGCAAAATTATTCAAATTTCATCCTGATGCAAAAGAATGGAAGGAGAGAGGAACTGGTGATGTCAAGTTCTTAAAACATAAAGAAACAGGTAAGGTAAGATTGTTGATGAGAAGAGATAAGACATTAAAAGTTTGTGCAAATCATTTGATTTCATCTGACTATACTCTAAAGCCAAATGTTGGATCCGATAGATCGTGGGTTTATTCCGTTACTGCAGATGTATCTGAAGGTGAACCTGAGGCTCAAACTCTTGCCATCAGATTTGGTAATAAAGAAAATGCAGATAAATTTAAGGATGAATTTGAAGCTGCACAAAAATTAAACAAAGAAGCATCTAAATAATTGTTAACATATAACCTACAATATAAATAGATCTTATACATTAATAATTTTATAAAAAAAGAAACACACACATATATACATCTGGTACAATGCAACCTAATATAATAGATATATAATTTAGTTTACTACGCATCTTTCTACTTTTTACCTTTTACTTTCAATTTAGTTATATAGCTTATATGTTATAGAACAAAAGTAAGTGTAAATTCAAAAGAATAGATGACGAAACTATTGTTATTAAGATTCATATGGGATAAAATAACATGCAATTAACTATTTTTATGTTTATGTTTATCATTTGATGTCTCCTTCCTGACACCACTGTCATTAGTATACGTAGTATTGTACGTTCTATTAAAACTCCATTTGATCAACACCCATACCATTTTCAATGCATTAAATTGTGGCCAAAGCACTTCTAAGATTTCAATATCACAACTGTCATTACTAGATTCCCAAAGTAAAAAATCACTCAGTCTATAAACACCTGATGTTCTAATTAACAAGTTCAACGGTGGTGAATCCTTTGTATATAAATTATTCGATATACAATCCTCATCAATATCGCTAACATCTAATTTATTTTTAGATGATTTGCCAACAATTTCTTTAATTGAATGTGTTATATCATCCCTTGACGTATAAGACCAACATACATTTAATATTGCCCTTTGATTATGTTTCGTTATTTCTTGCGCCTGTAATAAAACTTCTTTAACGTCATCGGGAACCAGATCCATATCACCCAAAATTCGGACTTGCACACCATATTGTTCACACAACTCTCCATTACCAACAACTTGTTTAAACTTCGCCTTTGCCAATTCCATTAGCCATTGAATTTCATAATTAGACCTTTTATAGTTCTCAATGGAAAATGCAAAAACAGTTGCACACTTGACACCACAATCGTAGCATACTTCCAATATCCTGGCCATACTTTCAAATCCTGCACTGTGTCCTTCCTTCAATTCCATATGTTTTATCCTCGCATACGTTCTATTACCATCCATTATAAATCCAATGTGTTCAGGCACTGGACCTGTTCGTAAACTCTTGCATATTTGTACCTTGCCCTTTTCTAGCAGATATTGTGTTAGAGGAAAAGAAGACAACCATTCTGTCATTATCTGAAGGTAGAGTATAGATGTGGTCCGTGTATATAGTATACGGTGGACACACCCGAGAACCCCCCGGGAACGGGAAACGACACGTTCATCGCAATTCAATGTTAATACTTTTTTGTAATCTGAAAAATCCTCTCTTCTCCACACCAAGCACCACAAATTCCTCACCACTATTAATAAACGTCCTTTTTCATCCGTTTACCGACCATATCCTCCGTCATTTACCAAACCCACAACTCTCCACCCCCCTTTCCCTTCCCCTCTCTTCTCCTCCCTTCTACTCAGAACCACCACTTTTTTTTCTCTTCGTATATTAAACTACATTACATCACACAAAATGCTTAGGGCAGCCACAACAAGACGATGCGTCGTCATAAAACACTCTTCATATAAATCGGTTTCAATTATTTCAAACACAAGATTTGGATCCTCATTTGGTACAGCAATAGAAACTGCTGAAAAAATGGTTCAGCCCGGTGTTTCTAACAAATTTGATCCATTTTCAATGGTTTCTGCTGAAATGGGAGTTCTAGCAAAGCATATTGCTCAGTTAATTGGCTCAGGTCATCCGGTGCTCAATAGAGTTGCATCCTATTATTTTGAAGCTGAAGGTAAAAATGTTAGACCTTTAATTGTCCTATTACTCTCTAAGACCTTGGCTAAAGTACCAGAAAGCAAGAGGACAAGAATAGCCATCGATCAGTATGATGTCAATGATCAGCCGGAATTTAAAGGTACCCCCAAAGCTTTCTCGTTTGCGGGTGCAAATCCTCTCCAATCAATCACCCCATTGAAAATTCTACATGGAATTAACCCTGATATTATATTAAATCCTTTAAGTAGACCAATGATAGACCAAGATGCTTATGTTGGCTTGGATAAAAAGAATGGTATTTTACCAAAGCAGAGAAGGTTGGCTGAAATTACTGAAATGATTCACACCGCTTCTCTTCTTCATGATGATGTTATAGATTTTGCGGATTCTAGAAGAGGTAGAGATTCTGGTAATATTGCGTTCAGTAATAAGATGACCATTTTAGCTGGTGATTTCCTTTTGGGACGTGCATCTGTTTCACTAGGTCGTTTGAGAAACAGCGAAGTTGTTGAATTAATGTCAACTGCAATTGCTAATCTAGTAGAGGGTGAATTCATGCAGTTGAAAAATACGGTTTTACAACCGGATATGAAATCTATAGAAAACGATGGTGAAGTAAAGAAAATACCCGAACCAACAGGTAAAGTACCCGTTAAAGTGCATGAATATTCAGTTAATAATCCTAACTCAATTTCTCATCAAGATAATGTTAATGCTGCCTTTGAATATTATTTACATAAGACCTATTTGAAAACAGCATCCTTAATGTCTAAAAGTTCAAGATCAACAGCAATTTTAGCAGGTTGTAATGAAGATTTAATTGAAAACTGTTATCAATTTGGTAGAAATTTAGGCCTTTGTTTCCAAATAGTTGATGACATGTTAGATTATACAACTACTGCAGAACTTTTAGGAAAACCCGCAGGTGCAGATCTTAAATTAGGTTTAGCAACTGCACCAGTTTTATTTGCCTGGAAGGAAAAACCTGAATTAGGCCCAATGATTGCAAGAAAATTCCGTAATGCTGGTGACGTTGAAATTGCTAAAAGAACAGTGGAAGAAACCAAAGGTGTCGAAAAGACAAGACTGTTAGCTGAAGAATATAGAGATAACGCTCTTAAGAATTTAAGACAGTTACCTGAATCTGATGCAAGAAGTGCATTAGAACTATTAACAAATTCTGTTCTTACTAGATCAAAATAGAAGATGGTTTTACCTTTAGAATTTCTGTTTAATTTGTTTATTTATTTATTTATATTTACCTATTTGTTTGTTCTATCAACCAGACAAAAAAAGAAACGTTCATGTATATATAATTCTGATTTATTTTAAAATTATAAGAACTATGCCTGTAGAAACTCTTCCTCCATTGTTATGTTTATAAACTCGGCCTTCTCATACACAACAAAAACACTGTCGCGGAACAATACCTTTTTTGCTTCTCCCAGTTTTCCTTCTTGACAATTGTTACTTCATACCTATTTTGAATTTGAAGTTACCTTTAACATTTCCTATTCTGTTTCCACAACGACATGCAAAGCATCTAAGAATAATATTTGTTAATATCGATAAAAAATACCTGATACTCACAAAAACTTATTTTGGATGTTCTATCATACAATTCTTAGGAGTTCCATTATAACTAGCACCAAATCAATACGTTCCATAAAGTTTCGTTATAATTATCAAAACAGCTACATATCGAAGATGTTCATTACTACAGACAACTCTCCTTCGACTAGAGCAGTATTTGCAGATAGTGCTAGCGACAATATTAGAGAAAAATCAACTAAAAGAGACCAAAATAGAAGAAGTAAAAATGACAGTAAAAAAAAAGATAAAACTTCCAATAAAGAATATAAAGATAAAGATCCCATTATCGAAGAACCTGCAGTTCAGCGTACCTTTTTAAATCATGAGTCATATCCCGACATTAATGTTTTTGATTTTAGAGATATCGACGACTTTCTAGATTCAATGGATGAATATGGAATAGAACATATAAAAGCCATCGAACGACAAGAGGAGGGATATTCAGAGGATGAAGTCGAAAGTGAAGAGGAAGCCGAAGAATTGGCAACAGGTCACTCAATTAAACATGAATTAGATGATATATATGATTTAGATCAATCAAAATCACCCGCTCCTTCTACTTTTGATTGCTTAGAATCACAATTGAAATATGAATTAAATAAATGCATTTCTTCCCTTGAACCCCAGTATCGAAATTCAACTAACGGGAAAAAGAGTGAAAGTTTAGAATTAATAGATGGCAACAATAGTTTTGCTAAAGATGTAGATGGTACTTCCAGTAAAAGAAATAATAAGAATAAAGAACCAAACTATACCTATTTATCAGTTAAAGAAATTGTGACTTTAATGGATAGACGTGAGTATACACTGATTTCTATAGATAACGAATTTTACGAACGTTCAACATCAAAAGTTACTGAAATTGGTATTTCCATTTATAACCCCACATACCAAAAATTTGCATTTTTTCCACATTTTTTCAATATCCATTTCATAATTAAAGAGTTTATTAATTTGCGTAATGGTGCATTTGTTCCCGATTCTAAAATGAATAATATAACGGGACAATCGTTAATTATCTCCAAAAATGATATACCAAAGGCAATGTCTTTAATTTTCGAAATCTTAGGTCCAAAAATTTGTATTGTTGGTCACAATGTCAAAGGTGATATTGCAAGTTTCAAAAATTTGAAATATTCCATTCCAACTAATTTGAAAATAATAGATACAGTTAATTTATGGTATAGTTTTGTTGGTAGTAAATTGGGAAAATCGTCTTTAACTTATGTCCTTGACAGATTGAGTATTCCAAATGCATTCCTACATAACGGTGTTAATGATGCATACTATACTTTAGTTGCATGTTTGATGTTGACATCTCCTGAATTGAGAAACAATTTAATATTCAAAAAGAAACAGGTTCTACAACCTAACTTAGGTAAGGGTTCAGATGGGGAAGGTACTAGTGAAGATAACGAGGAAAAGGATGAGAGGGATGAGAAGGAGGTAAAACAACCACCTGATTTTTCTGAGTTTCCATCAGATATTGCCGAAATAAAACTGAAAAGATGGTATAGGAAGAAAGAGAAGGCTGAAGCAAAGAAGAAAAAGAATAATGAGATGATTGAAAAGAAAAATAAAATTCATCATATAAGATGCTCTATTGAACCAACAGCAATCAATAAGAAACAATTATCGGGAACAAGGAATAAAAAGAACCCACCTGTTAATAAATTTTTCAAACCGGAAAAATATGATGAAGCCAAGTTATTAAATGGGCTTAATGAATTAAATGTATAAACTAGATGTAGTTTCTTGGTGAAAAAAGGAAAAAATATCGTACATTATTAAATTTACATAGCTTTAACAATAGTACAAAATACTATAAATATACCTCCAAATTGTACAATCAACCGTCAGATCTTTTGATTAGATCCTTGTTTACAATTGTTGCAGAATTGGTCATATTGTTGACCTTGTAAATACCAACCAACCTCTCGGCCAATTCAAACATGTTATTCCTTAATGAGATGACAATAAATTGGGCATTTTTAGTTCTTGATTTAATATAATTAGCAACAATACTAACATTTTTGAAATCCAAAGCAGCATCAATTTCATCCATGACATATAATGGCGTTGGCTTATAATGATGTAATGCAAAAACCAAGGCTAATGATGCCAATGTTTTCTCACCACCGGAAAGATTGGCTATGGTTCTCCAAGTTTTCTTTGGAGGCATGACTGAAAAGACAATACCTTCAGCAAATGCATCATGAGAATCAAAATATTCTAATTCTGCAGTACCACCCGCAGTAATTAAATTGTACATACTTTTCAAAGTTTCTGAGATGACTGTGAATCCAGCCTTAAATTCTTCATGTCTACGTTCGTTCAATTCATCATTGTTTTCTTTCAAGGCTTCTAATGCTTTCGAAGCGGCATCCAACTCTTCACTTTCTTCTTTGAAGTTTCTTTGCTTTTCACCATATGTTAACAAAATGTCCAAGTTTACATTGAAATCACCTAGTTCAACTTTGATACTGTCAACTCTATCACCCATCGTTTTTAAATCAAAACTTCCAAGTTCTTCCTCGTTATATTTATCCGTAAAGTTTATTGGTACCTGGAGGAGACTGTTTCTTTCTTCATGATCTTCACCCATCCAAAAAATATATGGTGTTACATCTCTGTATTCTATATTTTGTAAAGATTCTTGAGCATGCTCAAATTCAATTTGATCTTTTTGTATAAAAGATTCAATTTTACTTATTTGTTTAAGCGCATCGCTGATCAATTCCGACTTCTCACGCAAATCCGCATCAACTTCTTCTATTTCATCATCAATGGTAATCATATTATTGTTTAAATCTGCTTTTTTACTGTTAAGATCATCAATCTGCTTTTGGAATTTTTCAACTTCTTTTGATCTGTTTTCATACTTCTTCTTGATCTTTTCCGAAATATCTTCAAACTCTTTCAGTTGCACCTCTGATGTCTCAATAGATCTCTCCAATTTTTGTATATGATTCGCCAATTTAGTTAACTTAAGTTCATCATTTTCTTTCACTTCCTTTTTCAATTCGATGGAATCTTTTAGAGATTGAACCTTAGCTGTTTGAGTTTTCAGTTTCAACCCACCAATCTCCAAAATTTTCCTTTGCAAATCATCAATTTGATTTTGTAAATCTTTTGACTCTTCCTCTAACTTCAATTTTTCTTTGTTTAATTTTGCTGCTTTTGTAGAATGAGATGCAATCTGTGATTCTAAATTTTTGATATCATCTTTATTAGCTGATACATCCTTAAGAGATCTTTCGTGTTCTTTAATTTCATCGGCTAGAGTGTTATTGTCCATATTGAGTCTAATAATTTCTGCTGACATTCTAGGAATTTCTTCTTGAGATGAACGTAACATTTGGTCCATTTTTCTATAAACTGTTTCCGCATTTCTGTAATTTTCATCCTTTTGAGTTAATTCTTCCCTCCAGGCATGCAACTGTTGAAGTGAAACAACATCGCCAGATGATGCATTCGACCTCAATTTCATAGCTCCCTTACTAACTCTACTACCACCACCAGACATAGTACCGCTAACATCAACCAATTTACCATCCAATGTAACAACCCTCCATCTTTTGGAATTACCAAAGGCAACTTTATTAGCTGTTTGTAAATCGGAAGCAACAAGTGTGTCATACATTGAGCTATAAAATGCAGGTGCAAACTTTGGATCTATAGGTTGGATTAAATCGAAAAGTCTGGGAACATTTAATGGGGTATTAATTTTATTTAAATTAAATTTTCTTAGTTTTTCAAGAACAATAAATTTTCCAAAACCCAAATTATTTTGTCTTAGGTATTGAATACAACTTTGTGCATCCTCAACAGTATCCACGACATAATCACTTAAAGCACCACCACCGGTAGAAACGGCAACATCATATTTATCATCTATTACACCCAAATCGCCCAATTTTCCATAGAACCCGCTGATTCTACCAGTTTGTTGTAACCTCGTCAATCCTGCCAAAACTTTATTTTGGGATTCAGCGCTGGATACTCTACTTTTTGCATATTCAACTTTATCGGTAATTTCCTTCAATTCAGCTTCTAATTTTCTCAATTCTTTCCCTGCAAATTCAAATTGATTTTTATTTTTATCAATGTTAGCTTGAAAACTGGATTTTTTCTCATGTAATGTGCCAACTTTGGAGGTATTAATCTTCATTTGTTCCTTTTTGGTAACTATTGAGTGCTTGATTTTGTCTGTTGATGTTTTGATAGAATCTAGTTGTTTTTGCAGTAGTCCGATTTCCGAATTTTCGATATTCAACCCACTTTGTTTGGCATCTATGTTATTTTTCCAAGGTTCCAATTGTTTATGGAGTTTTTCAATTTGGTCAGAATATTTCTTTGTCTCTTTAGACAAACTTGATTTGATTTGATTTAATTTTTCATTTTCAGCTGCCAATTCCTTATTTAAATTTGTTAATTCCTTTGCGTGGGATGATATATTATCCTCAAGATATTCAAGTTCTGATTTATTGGAGTTTAGGGTTTTTTTATTTGCTTCTAATGTTTTGCTTGTATTATTTGTTTTTTTCTGTGTGATTTTTAAATTTTCATTTAAAGACACTACTTCCTTTTCCACAGCCCTGAACTCAGATTTTGACTTTGAAAGTTGATTATCTATGTTAGCAACAGAGTTATTTATGGCTTCTTTCTCTTTATTTAAAGTTGATATTTTCGTTTGGGCTTCTTTAATAAGCTCATTGTCATCTTTAATTTTTTCATTCATTTCGACCAATCTAGTGTTGTTTTTCTCAACAGAAAGTTTGGCTGAATGACTGGTTAAAAACCAATATTTGGCAGTTTCATCTTTTAAAATTTTTTCCAATGTGAGATATTGTAAAGCAGAATCTTTTTGCTTTGTTAATTCTTTGAATTCTTTAAAAGTATAATCAAATCTTCTCTCCTTCGCTCTAAAGAGTTCCGTCTGGGTTTCTAACTCTGTGACATTTTTTTCTATTTCTCCTTTATATTTTGCAGTTCCAATAATATCCTCTAAATATTCCAACAAACCGTCATCGTTATCACCTTCTGCCTTGGGCTTCATTTGGGCAATCTGTTCGACTTCACCTTGTAATATCAAAAATCTTTTATGATCCAAATCAATACCTTCTTGCCTTAACAAAGTTGTAACCTCCGTATATGAACTCGTCGTATCGTTGATAAAATAAGTCGAATTATTATTTGTAGATGCCTTTCTCGAGACAACGAGGTTTGAATTTTCAATTACGGTTGAATTATTGGTATTATTACCCATTGAATCGTAATTGTCTATAATTTTTTTGAAATGGATATCAACACGACAAAATTGTAAGTTGGGATAAGATTCAGAGTTATGGATCAATTCACTCAATTTGGATTGTCTCATTTTAGCAGCACGGAATCCAAAAACGAACAACAACGAATCAATAACATTGGACTTGCCGGAACCATTGGGTCCAACGACTGCACTAAATGATGTATGGAAAGGCCCAATTTCTTTACGACCTGCATATGATTTAAAATTTGTCAATACCAATTTATCAATAACTAGACGTGGCTTATTGTCTACTGGTTGTATCAAAAGATTTTGCATTGCCTTCCTAGGAGAATTTATCGGTTCCATTCCAATGACAGATAATGAATGGTTGTTGGTAAGATTATACTTACTTATTTCGTTTTCATTGTCAGTTACAATTCCATTTTCATTTTGAGTCTCTTTATTAGGTTGATTATTATCGACAGGATCTAGCATGGGGATATCATGGTCGATAATTATATTATCCGTTGACTGAGCCTCTGATGGAGGATTTGTAGATGATAATACTTGGAACGAACTGTTAGCAAGAGCATTAAACTCACCTTCTCCTTGCATTGCATTTACTGAATCTTCAGGAGGATGTGGGTCCTTTACCTGCATCGTTTTGCTTACAGAGGGGTTTCCTTATATTCCCAGGACAAGGAGGATCAAGTAACAGATCGACAAGTAAATAGCCAAAGCAGGCAGGTGAAACGCAAAACACGAAACAGGGCCGAGAGACGGCAGAAACGGCAAACGTGGACCGCCCGTGCACCGGCTGCATCACGTGCTCATTTTTGTTCTGCCATTCTGGCCGCCGTGCCAGTAAGTGCGGGGAACGGGGAACAAAGACCGTCCGCTTACGTAACGCGAATGCGAGTGGGTGTGAGGTGTGCGGTGAAGGTAAGAGGTACAAAGTTAGAGGTTGATGTTAGAGAAACTTTGGCAATAAGGCGTACGTCAGCGGGGCATACATATACTCAAACCACACACCACATACACTCACAGCACACACAATGGCCATTCACGAACTTCCTGAACTTCTCTCCCATGAAGAAATGAAAAAGAACCAAATTCCTATCCCATTCAGAGATAGATGTGCAAGTCTTTTGATTCCTTTAAACAAATGTAGAAAGCAAGGTGGATATTTACCATGGACATGTGTTGAAGAAAGACATGACTACGAACATTGCCAATACTTAGATTTCAAAAGAAGAATCAAGGAATTAGAAGATTACAGAAAGGCTAGAGATTCTGCTGCATCTTCATCTGATTAGGTCTAAAAAAAACACACGCAAAAAATATCTAAATCATTCATACTTAATACAAATCCACAAATCAACATTAACTCATCATAACTATTTACATATTATAAACATGTTTAATTATTAACATAATTAAATCATTCTAATAATATCCAATTTTTACTTCTGTAAAAAAGTCTTTTCTTTTTCTAGATGCAATTATTACTATTAGAAAAAAAAATCTCTACCTATTCGGTAGGTTTTACAAATTTATATATTTATTATTATTATTATTATTATTATCTATTTATTCTTCATTTACTTTAGTATATATATGTATCTTGCATAATATGTATATCTAACAAATAAATTCTTCTGTAGCATGCGACCCATCATCGCTGATAGTTTCGAGACATGAGGCCATGCGACCCCATTTCCCATTTAGGAAAGATTTGACTTCATCTATTTTTCCCACTTTCCTTCCCTTTTTGTTATTATAAATTCATCATATAAATCTTGTTATGGGCACAAATTGGCATAGTTAGCAACACCAAACATAATTTAACTGGATATGGTGAAAATAAATGCTACTTCTTATATAAAAAAACCCATACTTATTCTCCCAATTTCTTCCGAAAAAGTAAACAATGTAGATTATCTGTTACCATCATCAAGTCCACCGCGCCATTTACAACCTAAACTATTACTCACAGAAAAGGCAACAAGGCTAAAAGGTAATTCTAATGAACAAATTAGTATCAATATGAATACATCATTTCCTTCTTCACCTAGCAAAAAAATTGTATTAGCAAAAGGAAAAACGACACAGTTGATACCCCCAGAAACAGATAGATACAGTTGTGAATTCTCACAAATAGAAACTTTCAAGAGTAATCAAGACCATCAAATCAGACAGAATAAGTTGGTAAATACAATAAAACAAAACGATAATCTTGGTCAGCATATTTCATATACAATAGACGAAAGTGTTTCAACATTTTTAAAAAGATTTAACAATGATGGGGTTTTAGAATTAGGTCTCGAAGAAGTCAGCTATGGTGTTCCAACATTATCGAGTCCGAATCAGAAACCCAAAAGTAGTAAATATGCAATTGAGTTGCAAATTAATTATACTAAATTCAATATAGAAGCTATTATAGGAATCCCATCAATTAAAGATGCAAATAAATTAAAAGAACAGATCTTAACAGAATTGAAGTCTAAACTAATCGAGTCACAAAAGGGACTAAGAAAGTATAAAGTGGTGATATTGACTCCTAGAGTAGGCGCCTCATGGTTAGAAAGAAAGTTGGAATCATCAACATCTCTACTTTTTCATGATAATTATCAATATATTGTGATAAAGACAAAAAAAAGTTTTGCACAAGGTATCAGAGATTGTTTACAGGATTATTTATAACATAACAACATACCTTGCTGTTTGATTTTTACTCTAAGCTTCATAGAATATACATAAATTTGTTTGATGGTATATAAGTTGGTTGATTACATAATCACACAAGAAGATTTAAGACATAGGACTTAGAACGTATCACTACGTTAGTACAAATCACAAATATAACTACCCCCGCCGAAGAACGGTCGCTTCTGTCCTTCTTCGGGTTGTTTCTCTTCTCTACAATCCTGCATAGTCTTTTTACAGCTTACTTTATGGCTTAAATAGTTATATATATAAGTTATTATTAGCATTAAAAATAAAAGGATGTAATATTCTGAACCCACTGATATGCACATCTAGTCAGTTATGATTACATGGAGCCCGGTTCCCAGTTCTACACTCCCACCTTTTTTGACAAATGTTTTTGGGAAAAGAAATGACGATGAGGGAGTTGGGAAATTAAGAAAAGGAAATGATAAAAGTCAATGGACTGTAAACTTAAATATCAAGGTAAATTTGCTTTTTAAAATAACGCAAAAATCCAATTCTAGTAGAAAAAGTTCTTTGCATAGGCGAGCCATCAAGAGTACAGAAATAAATTGTTATCAACAATCGAGACATGCAAATCTTGAATTTTTATTGGTCCTAATGGGAGATGCATATTCTTCGGCAATCAAACTATTGCTGTGAGAAATACGCTTCTTCCTATTGATAGGCAAAACATATCTAAGAAAAATTTGAATGAAGAATTGGCGTGTTAAAGAAATCTGGGCACTTTCCCGAGTAATTACCTGAATTAAAGGATCATTTGGGTTTTTAGGATGAACCTTAATAATAGCACCATAAAGTTCTGACTAGTCAAATTCTCTACGATACACTTGAGCTGAAACATCAGGAACAAACAATGAGAGATCAGCATAATTGAAAAGAGGAAATTCGTAAGCTGGTGGTAACTACGAAGCAATTAGACCAAAATAGGAAATAAATGTTTTTAATCGTTGCAAACTACGAAATTTTATTTCAGAACTTGGTTTGTCCTTCAATGCAAATTTGGTTTTTGGCAATTCAATAACGTTGACATTGGCACAAGCATGATATAACGTTGGGTAATTTTCAGCAACAACATTTTGAAAGATATCAGAGTTATTCACAGTAATATGGGTAACTAAAGTAGGTGCTTCAACATGTTTTGACTTACTGGAATTTCTAAAATATTTCTTAAATTTATATAAGCAAATACAGTAAACAAGGTAGTTCATCAAAAATAATAGAGAATAGAAACTGATTGCCGGATGATGAGATAAAAAGGTTCTGGTAATTGATGATTGTTGCAATAATTGATTACGTAAAAAGGCAGCAATTTTTGCAAGAGCAATATAGAAAGATAACTGAAGAACTAATGAAATTTTTTAATAAATCCATATAAGAAAAAGCAAAATTTTTGAACAAAACTTGAAAATAAAATGGCAAATGGAAACAATTGCGGGAGTGTAATCAGTGGAAAACAGTTTTCTAATAAAAACACTAATCCAAGAATCGGCAACTGAAGGGGAGACTGCTGGTTGAGGAGCTGGTAACAAAATTTCAACTACCAATAACATACAAGTTGTAATGAAAAAATGTGGTAACAGAGTAAAACCTAATAATCAGGCTCCATGTAATATTAACTGACTGGACATGGTACGTGTTTACAAGTTATTGCATTAATCATTTTTATTTTAAAATCCTGTGTAAATTATAAACTACCTACATCAAGCATTACCTATCGCTTATAGCCTTTGCATAATCTATATAAAGTGTACTTTTAATATATTATTGACTTTATTTAATTATTAGTTAGTTATTATCTATGTAATTAGTAAAGCTCAAGATATCTCTTTTGTCACAGATACTTTTTTTGTGGATATTCATGTTCAAATAAAACCATTTCCACATTGTCACACTTGATAAGGAATTTGATCAACCGCAATATTTTCTATCCCTAAAAAATGAACTCTATCATAAAAGATTTCCTTATCCATATCCATGATTAAAAATTGCCTATCAATGAAAACATCTTTACCAGTTTATTCAAATACACACAATATGAGTATACGACGACATCAGTGAAAAATACTTCGATTCCTTGGAAAATTATAGATAAATACCACCCAATCGAAAAAATGGAATTAAGTTCATTTAAACATATTCACAAAAAGAATTATTTTAGAGAAAGCAAGGATATCCCGAGCATCAAAAGTCAATATTGGTGCACTAAATCAAATCATGCACTAGCTCCATTTGCAATAGACCTTAATTGACTTTCTATATTGCAAATCAAAAGCACAAGTTATGCAATGAAGCTTATGAATTACAAGTAGGTTCGCTTAATCTTTGAAGCAATTGCCAAGAAGGATTGATCCGAGGTCTGAATCTTTCTTGTTGAAAGGGTCTATGGCCTTTTTAGGGACTAATTTATCAAGACGATCATGCATTGTTTGGATTGGATCTGTTAAAATTTGGTCAGCAAGGTTAGTGAGATCTACTTTAGTTTAATCCCATACTCTGAAATCTAAACCACTGGCAATATGCTATGCCATCTTCTCCCGTTGATGTTTTACCTTTTGAAACAGCCGTTTGGCAAGATCAATTCAGATGGAGTGAAAAGAGACGTCAGTCATATTTGCTTGGACTCAGATAGGGAGATATCTAATTGTTGGAGGAATTTTTGCAGGACTGTATAGCTTTTTAGTCTTGAATAATTCAGAGTAAAACTCGAGCTTCTCTAAAGGATGTATGATTAAAGAAGCTTGCCATTTGGTTTTTTTGAATCTATGACGTATGATTGAGGGGGTGGGAATTGGACTCTATTTCGGTCGATTGATTGAAGGGTCACTTTGGGAAGGTCAATGAATAAAAATCGGATAAAACTCAAATTAGGAAGTATACGCGAGGTTTTGTGCAGATCTGTTTTTGCTTGCTTAATTTATGTGTTTTAGGAAAATTGAATTGTTTGAATTTTTTAGTAAAACAACGAAACTTTTTTTAGTTTTGGTGCTGAAAAAAAAATTTTTCAACCGTTATAATAATAACAATCAAAGCAAAGATCACGTGACTTCTTGCACCTAAGCACAATAAGATAGAGTCTACCTGGAAAAGGAGAAAACAGCCGTTCTAGTATAGTGGTCAGTACACATCGTTGTGGCCGATGGGACCCAGGTTCGATTCCTGGGAGCGGCATTCTGTTTATGTCTTGAATTTTTTTGGTGTTTGGCGGCGTTTTTGTTTGAAGTGATGCACAATGAACCTAGAATTATTCTTTTTAGCTTTTCTTTTGATAGCTGGTATTTTTTTAATCCTGCAATTATTTACCAATGATTAGAATATCCATAAAATAGTCAATGAAACTAGCGGTTAAGATAAATGAAGTTAGAAATTTAAGGCAAATTTTGGGATTTGTTTTATTAATACGGAAACATTGTGTACTTAAATTTTCATCTCAAGAAGGACTTGAAATAATTTCAATCGATAGGGAAGGTCCAACTGTTTGGGGTAAGCTCAGCAAGTTAAATTTTATAAGGTACGATGTCGTTGCCAAGGATGAGTTGATAGTGATGGAATTAAATGCTGAATCGATTTATCAAATTGTTAAAAATTATGAAAAATCTCCAGTTGTATCTGATTTAGCTATTAAGTTACAACGTGGTGATACTAATACTAATACTAGTAATAACGACAATGGCAATAAGAGAAAACCCGTTTTTTTGGGATTATCGTATAATGAAGATTTAACAATGACACAAGAAATCTTTCATTCCTTTAGTATCCCAGTTTCGTTAATTAAAGGTCGAAATGCGGCAAAATTTTTACCACCCGATATTGCTGGTGTAGAATTATCTGTTGATATGAATCAAACATTAATTCCATTTTTCGTGAGAGTTGAAAGGTATAAAGCTGTTGATAACATCAACGTTGTATTGAATAAGTTGGGTGAATTGAAAATAGAATTCCGAGATGAAGCTAAAAAGATAAGTCTTAAGTGGAAAAGTTTATTAGAGGTTTGGATACCGGAAGATTTGGATGCACAAAATAGAGTAGTTGATCTTGATTCTGTCGTTTCCGAGAATGCATATCCTAACGTGTCTGAAAAAGCATGTCCCGATAATGCATTAAATCAACAAAGTAATAACACTAATACCGGCCCTAATAACGGCAGAGAACGTGATTTAGAAATGATAAAGGAAATTACAATTAAGGTTAAATTAAGGTGGTGGAATCTTGTATCAAAACTTTTTGGTCAATCTGAAATTATAAATATGCATATTCACGCTGCCGGATGTCTTTTTAGCTGTTCCATAGAGGATGATCATAGCAATAATATATTATATTACCTCCCAGGAAAATTGTTAGATTGAGTAAATTTATAAATAATAGAAGAAACCTTTGCTAATTTCACCTTATTGGAATAATTATAATTAAATTATGTATATATTGTATTACGTTAGTCCAGTTTATATACGATAGATATAAAGATTACAAACTATATCAATGATTACTGATGTTCTTGTGCAAACTTTTCGACAAATTCACATAATAATTTGGTACTTTTCAGAGTGACAGCATTATAAAGAGAAGCTCTCATACCACCTACGGATCTGTGACCTTTCAAACCTGAAAGTTTATGTGCTTCTGCTTCCTTTAAGAATTCATCATCTAAACTGCCATCTTTAATGGTAAAGACTATATTCATTCTTGATCTAGCAGATTTTTCGACGGGTAGTTTATAAACTGATGGATATTTATCTAATGTTGAGTAAAGAAGATCTGATTTTTCTATGTTTTCCTTTTCTTGAGCCTCTAATCCACCTTTGGCAATCAAATTTTGCAACACCAAGTTGACAATATGAACAGTAAAAGTTGGG
Source organism: Pichia thaimueangensis (assembly GCA_030569635.1). NCBI lineage: Eukaryota > Fungi > Ascomycota > Pichiomycetes > Pichiales > Pichiaceae > Pichia > Pichia thaimueangensis. The sequence goes on from JAJMLM010000231.1 coordinate 25,122, forward strand.
ATAGTATTATACGCAGAATTGTTTTTAACAACAGTTGGGTAATCAAATGCAATTGGGACAACGTGAAGACCTAATTTTTTTAATTCATCTGCAGATGCTTGCTCCAAAAGAGATTTTTTGATGATATAAATGGAAATACCAGAAACACCAACATTCTTTTGTGCTCCTGCAAATATAAGACCATATTTACTGACATCGACTGGTTTTGATAAGAAATTTGATGACATATCTGCAACAATTTCAACCCCTGGGAACTTTTCAAATGGAAATTCTCTGAATTCAACACCATTAACGGTTTCATTATCACAATAGTAAATGAATGAAGTATTTTCTAATTTTTCCGGAATGTTCCATTTGTCAACAGGAGGAATGGTGCCGAATTTACCATCAACTTCTTTAGTATTGACAATAACTTTTGGGTTGAAACCTAGTCTTTCAGCTTCTTCATATGATTTTTTAGACCAGGTACCATCAATGATATAATAAGGAGTACCAACTTTATGATGTTTTTTAACATAAGCAGATGATAAGTTAGCAACAATTGATGAGAAACCGGTTGTACCACCACCTTGTAAAAAGAATACTTCATGAGTATCAGGAACATTCAATAACTCTTTGATGGAATCTTTGGTTTGTTCAATAATACCGACACCAGCCTTTGAACGATGGGATATTTCACCTGCACCGATACCGATATTATCATAGTTTAGAAGATCCTTAGCAGCTTGTTGTAAAACGCTGGTTGGGAGTAATGCAGGACCTGCACCAAAATAGTTTGGTTCTTCTCTGTCAAGGGACATTTTTTGTACTTGCTGTTTTAATCTCGTTAAAAAAGGGAGAAAAAAAAATATAAAGTGGGAAGGCAAGGAATGGAAAGGAAAGGAAAGGTAACAGAAGAGAAAGGAAATGTAGAGGATAGAGCAATGACTAATATATGACAGGCGGAAGTGACACAAGTCAAATCTGGAAAATTGAAAAATAAAAATTGGTCCAAAAACGTTTTTCCATGATTACGCGGAAAAAAATGGAAAATGGAAAATGGATTTCGTATCTCGTTTTTATTTTTTATCTTTTAGAATCATAATTAATTACTTCTACACACCAAATATATGTCAAACTGAAGAATACAGTGTAAGAGATGGCACAAATAATTTGTATCTATAAAGAGTGAAGTATCACACAAATAAAGAATTGAACAAAATATATAGAGAAGGCTAAAATAAAATCTATTGTTTCTTATCATGTTCGTTGAATTTGTTATATTCAGGAGACTTAGTAAACAAATAACCATCCAATCTACCATCTTTAACAATTTCGGTTTTATTCAAAAAGTCCAATTTTTCCAATGCGGGCCAATTGACAAATTGCACACCATTTTTAACCATAAACCAGAGTGAAAACCCACTGAACAATGTCATTGCACTCAAGAAGGATAAATTCTTGAAATCAGTTAATAAACCCTTTGGCCAAATTACAGTTGCCAAGATGATAAACACACTGACCAGTAAGAAATATGGAACAGCTTGATACAGGGCAGGTCTGTTATCCTTGAACGGAGAATTTGTTAGTTCATAAGGTAACACATTACCGAGGAATAAATCATAACCGTCTTGTCTTGAACCATCCAGATAGTTGTTCTTGATATATCTTGTGATAGAGTTAATTAAATCGTTTAATGCACCCTTCTTTGTTCTCTTACCTGTACGAGTATAATCAGTCTTCAAAGCACCTGTACCGGAATAAGAATTTGAAACATAATCGGCATTATCTGCCCAGAAGTTTTGGAACACTAAATTGAAATTTGGATCCAAATCTTTCCATTCAACATTACCATCGATTATACCAGCATCAACTAATTGCTGTTGTAAATACCATCTACCTAACATCGATTGAACAACATTGGTTCTATCCAAACAATCCATACAATTAGTTCTAACAACATGACCTTGAACTTTTTCAGTTACAAAATGTTTATCATCAATTGAAAATAAGGAATAGTCATTCTGTGATAATCCGATTTCAGTCAAATGTTGGAGTAATAACTTCACCCTATCCCATCTCATTTTTCTACATTCATGGTGGAAGTCGAAGTAGGTGTATTTGATGTTTGAATCATTCAATGCATTGACGGCATTTTCATAGGCCAATTTAACAGGCTTTTCATAACCAGATTGGTTAACTAAATTAACCAAATAATTAACACCATATTTTTGAATACATTTATCAAAATGCACTCTTGCAGGTAAATAGTCACTTGTACCTAATAAAAGCTTTGGCTTATATTTCAAATTATTCATTTCAGCCCAATAGACAGGCACAGAACCTCTAATTTGTAGATAGTTGTAAACGTGATCCGTATTGGTAGTATGAACAACCAAAAATTGTTCAGTCTCATTAAAGTTTGCCACAGAACCGTCTTTATTAATACCTCTTCTAAAATATCTTGTACCTGCTCTAAATCTTGATCTTCTAGTAATCACACCAAATGTGATTGGTTTTGAGTTAATTGTAGTTGTAGAAAATTTCGAGTAACCATAAATGACAGGTAACACAAAATTTGAAACGTATGGGTTTTTGCTAGATAAATCAATCAAGGAGGAGGAAATGAAATAGTTCCACATGAATTCATCATCAAATCCCAACGAATTATTAACATCCTGTTTACCAAATGACTTAGTGAGATCGTAGGTATAACTAAAGAATAGTGTGGCATTATCCAAATGAGCTTTCAGAATCGAGGTATACTTAGACTCATCCTCATCAGGCTTATGTTTTTTATTTAATGGTAAAATCAAGGTTGATTCAACTTTATAGATAGTCTTGTCATCGTAGATGGTACCGGCATTACTTGCAGTATCTGCCAAAACAATATAATAGTTTGAATACAGGTGGATAATACCCAACAAACCAGAAATTGGCTTCAATGCAGTCTTAAAAGTTTGTTTGTCGATATCGACTGTCCTTAATTCTCCAGATTGGGAAACTAACAATAGATCGGAAGTCTCTGCACCTGCCAATTGGAAAACGTAACCTTCTGCAGTTTCTGCATACTTGAGAGCTGTGGATGCAACCATTCTTGTCAACTGGTTGTGTCAATTATAAAACTTTTCTTGTTACCTATTGAAAGCAAGAAACCTAGAGCAGATCAGAAACGGAACGTAGGCCTATGCGCAGTATAAGGTGTAAAATGTAACGGACAAAGGACACCTACAGAAAACAGTCGCGATGCTGTGCCACGATCGGGACGCGACAATCACCCTGTCGCGCTTTTTTGAAATTGTCAAACAAGAATAGGAGTAATCATTAATTATTAGATATTAGATGTTGGCCAACTAAACAAATTATAAAAGGTACACATTTAGTAGTCTAGAATATCCAAAATAGGGAAATCCTTGATTGTAGGTTTCGGTATTTCCTCGATGTAATACACTATCCCGTTGTCATCAATTCTTTCACGGTCACGTTTATCCATGGTATAGATTTCAACAACGTTTTCTTTCAACAAGTTTAATACGGCGATGTAACTTGATTGGATGATATACGCCTGATCAACCATATTTCTCTTCACCATCGCCTCCAACAATTTGATTGCATCAGGTTTAGTGATCTCCAACCTGTCGATCAATCTACCAATGGAGCCAATCAAATACTCTTCTTCATAGATTGTACCCTTTTTACCACGGGCACGTTTCCTTTCCTCTCTTCTTTTATTTTTGGCGGTACGACGTGATGCCCCCGTTTTGGCAGTACCTGCCGTTTTACCGGTATATCTAGTGAAGAAGGATTCCTTTGTTGATGTTTCTGATGGTGCAATAGAAACGTTATCTGGTGTGTTTTCATTCTCACCCATTTCACCATAGAATGCATATGGATCATTCAATTTCTTTTCACGTAATTCACGTAATCTTCTCAATTGAGAGTTGATTTGATTCTTGCAATCTGCTAACAATTCTGCAATTGTACCAAAACCTTCATTGATTGATGGATCGACAACTTCTTTGATTAAGTTCGGTTTATTTTCCTCCAAACACAATTGGATGGCACTCGAATATTCATATTGTTTACCATAATATTCCAATGCATCTTTAATATTATTCAAATATTTAAAACTAATATATGCAGCAGCCTGATAATCATGAATCAATGTTAAGCTATCAATTAATGAATTACAGGTTTCAATCAATTTATCCTCCTTGTATTCAGGTTTTAATGCAATACTAATTGCCTCTCTCCATTTCTTTGCAAGAATGTAATTTTCCAATGCAGCTTCGAATTTGCCCAATTTTTCATAGATGATGGCAGCTTGATTATAGTTTTGAGTGGCACCTAGATAATTTGCATAATAACTTAAAATCAAGTTGAAATTGTCCTTATCATTTTTATATAATGTCAAAGCATGCTTATATAATTCATGTTCAATGATAAAATCGATGATTTCCTCTTGAATATCCTTCTTTTCCTCAACAGGAATCAAAACCAACGAATCTAAAGCCTTTGCATAATTCTTTAAAAATGAATCCACCATAAACCTTTTTCTTAATTCTGTTTCCTCATACAAACCCTGCAAAAATGGTAGATATTCCTTTGGATCCTTCGTACTCTGTTGTGCAACCACCAATGCCAATGGAATATTGTAAATACTCAGTGCAATGTTATATAACTTATTGACATCCAAAAGGAAACATAAATGTTGGACGGATTTTTCAATTTCAGCATCGTTATCAAAAGTTGCAATCAATTGCAAAGCTTCTTCTGTTCTAGGTGGTTTTTGTGATGCATATGCAGTTATGATTGATTGTAAATAATCTTGTTTATACTTCTTGTTGTTTAGCAAAACACTTAAAATTGCATCACAGATTCTTCTCGCCTTTTCAGCACCTTTTTCCCTTTGCTCCAATTTCAACTGTTTCAAATCTTTTGTAACATAATCAATTTCATATACAATGTCTGCTTTGCCTGAGTTACTTTCCCTATATTTAGTTTGACAGACATCTTCTTCTAATAAACACGATAAGAACAAATCTAAATATTCAACTTTACCCAATTGATTAATAAAACTTTCGACATTATCAAAGAATAGGTCTGGGTCATAATCGTGCAAGATATCCAATGCAATTCTATGAACTCTACACGCCAAGAAAGCGCTTTTATAATCTTTAGACTTGATTGCCTTACGAACATCACTCAATACCATGATTCTTGGGTAAATAGTTTCCAAATTACCTCTTGGTGCCTGTAAAATGACAGACGATTTAGAGGGGATAGAATTGACCAAGACAGATCCTCTTTCAATGTTTCTAACAGTCTCATCGTGCAATTCTGTTGCAGAAGCATTTTCATTGTTGTTGTTGTTGTTGCTGTTGTTAACAGTGGGAATGAATTCTTCGTCATCATTATATAATGATTCATTCAGTAATAAATGAACAAATTTCAATTGATGCTGAGCGGTGGTATATAACAGATAAGAGTCTGTAACCAACATCGATGTAACACCCTGAGAAATTAATTTTGAATTTGCGTATAATTTACCACTTGCCATCAAACCTATTGGTAATTTCATAATTGATTGAAATTCTGGATCACTGGAGGTATTGATATCAACAACAACAAATTCGGTACATAATTGAGGGAATTTACCTATTGGTATCATCTCACCATTTTCTAAAGCACTAACTGAACCATCTATAGTTTCATATACTGGGTAGGAGAGAGAAGAGTCTGATGTGAGGTATATAACCTTCATATTTGAGATTTGAACAATATCTTGTAATGAAATTTTAGTGTTTTCTCCATCATCCGAGGAGGACGCATGGAACTGTGCAATGCTTGATAAGTTTAATGAGGTTTCGTCGAAAAGGACGTATATTTGATCATTTCCAATAAATGTAGTTTGTCTTGAATATAGTGAAGAATCAGGTATGATTTGAGTGAGATCAAATTTATCAGCCATTTCGAAGTTCCAAGTTCCATCTACGTTGTTCTTGAACAAATAAAGGTAAGAATTGGTCAATATTGAGATGCATTTATTATTTTGAGATATGGCAACGCTATTAATTGGTTCATCAATATCTAAATCTCTATAAGCAATTGGTGGTGGTACGTTGGCCTTAGCGAAAGGTGTTAACATACAAGTTGATCCATCAATGACTAAATTTACACCTTCATCATTTGATTGTACGGTTGAGCCTCTAGTTGTGGTATATGATAAATCTACAATTTCCAAAGCATTTTCGGTACCGATGATCAATTTGAAAGGTTTTTCAGGATGGAATTTAGTGAATTTGATTTTTTCATTATTGAAAGTTTGGATTTCTTGCTTTAAATACCAATGGTAATTCTTAACATACCATAATTGAATGGAATTTTTTAATTGTAGTAATAATAGTTCACTATTTGAAGACCAATCAATTTTGTAAATGTTATCAATGGATGGATTTAATCTTGAATCGAATTCACCATGTCTCAAACCATTTTTTTCGAAAAAGACGATATCTAAGACCATGTCATTGATTTCTGGTTCAAATCTTCTCTGTGTTGAGGCAATCAAAGAACCTTGAGGTTTCCAAGATAGGGTATGTTCTTGACCATTGATTGGTTCAGACACTGAGGTTAAATCACCATCTCTTGAATAAACTCTGATGACTCTTCTAGTTTGATTTTTCTCAACCAAAGTTTCAATACAGGAAATGGCGAAGAATTGACAGTCCCCCCTCCAAGATATTTCATAATTTTGTAAATCAAATTTTGATAAATTACCATCTTGAATTTCCTTGATTGTTGGATCACATAAGATTGCGTTATCACTGTCTATATTTAAACCTGCATTTTTCAACATTTTCCTCTGTCTCTCCAATTGTTTTGCACCTTTACCTTTGAATTGTGTCTCTTCCTTACCCCAACCCAGGGAAACTTGAGAGTTATAATTCAAATCTGAAGAATCGATTTCCTTTTCCAAGATCAAATCCAAGAATCTTGAAAACAACAACAAGTTATGATCACTAGTAACTATAGTTAGGATTTCCTCATCATGGGACCATTTTGCGGACTTAATACCTTGATCTATACTCCCGACGATTTCGATGAAAGTTTGATCATAATCATCGACATTTGGATCATAATTTGCATTTATAATATCACCATTTTTGAAAATTAGAATCAATTGATTTGAATCCTCAAAATGAGATAGACTTAATAATTGGTCATCTTGTTGGTAGGGGATTGATGCTAGGACTTTAATTGAACCATTTTTTTGAAATTGTTGGATTTCAATTATGGAATCATCATTTGAACCTAATGCCAAAGTTAAAGAATCTGAAATTAAATCAAAACATGAATCTAGAATGGGTAAATCGGGGCACGTCAAAGAATCTGCAACAATTCTTGACTTATTTAATACTTTTAAATTTTTCATTGCTTGCTGGTCAAGTATATTATGTATATAATAGAGAAAGGTTAATATTATGGGGTTAGGAGTTATAATTAAGTATGTAACTATGAAAATAGAAAATGTATAAATTTTTTTTTCTTTTCGAAAATTTCAAAATTTAAACTTGAAGTGCGAAAAAAAATATTTCCAAGACGAAGGAGACGAGAGTGTAACACTTAAGTACTGTACATATTATATAATTATTATAATTATTATAATTATTATAATTATAAATTTCTAGATATATATAACATTAATATAGTATTATTATTTACAAGAAACACCCCTTATTATGTAATTATTTATAAAACAAAAAATTGTAGATTATTTTAATTTTGGGAAGGTATTCTATCAGCAACTATATCCCAATCGATACAATTTAAAACGTTATTAACATAGGCTTGTTTACCATATACACCGTAATCTCTCAAATAAAAGGAAGGATTTGAACCTATTGATAACAATGGAGTGAATTTATAAGGTAATTTATTAACGGATTCTGCATCATCCAGGGAAGGAATTTTGAAAGGATTGAATTTTTCAGATTGATATTTAGTATTACCTCTTTTTTCGAAATTGTTACCCAAATTGATTCTATCCGCTGTTAAATTGAGCGGAGAACCATGATTGTAAGTATTGACGATTGATAAATGTGTCAATTTGTTGAAGGAGTTAGTTGAAGAACCACCAATATTTTTATAAACCAACCAAGTATAACCATTACCCTTGATGGAATTTGCGGAATCGTTTAATAGGGTCAGGAATTCATCTACCGAGCCAAAAGATTTGTTAATCAAAGAGATTAATAATTGATTTGCAGGTTTATTTGAGGAGATTGGAGGTGGGTTAGATAATAGGGATTGAGCATTTGGTTTGATCATTTGATTCATAGTGTTTGATTTGATCGAACTTAAGAAATAGAAGAGGTTATAAATGGAGGATGATAGATCGAATAGATAGGATTCGTTTTTTTCAAATCTTATTGAGATCAAGTTCAACAATTCTTCATATTGGGAGATAATTTTGTTTGAGGAAGTTGAAGAGGTCGAGGAAGATTCAGAGGTGAAACATTTAATGTAGTCATCGGAGGTTGATTGGGTGATGGCATCTTTCAAATTGGCCAAGTTATCATCGAGTTGATTGAACCAGATATCGGAGAGAACATAATCTGAGAACAAACCGGGGACACCAGAGTTTGCTGCCTTGAAAGTGTTGATCCTGTCTATCTGAGGTAGTTGGATCTTGTCTAAAGTCAAATCAGCCTCTTGGGCGGCCAAAGGGGAGATGGAGAAGTGTCTTGTTGCGGATCTTGAAAGGAGACGAGAAGAGAGTGCAACTGTCTTGAACATGGTGTGTGGTGGTTGTGTGTGGCCTTAATCGTTAATGGATAATCGTTAAAGATTAATCCAACCTCCTCTATTCTCTTGTCCTATTCTCCTGTTCTCCTGTTCTCTTCTTCACTCTGACAATTCCAACTCGTCAAATCGAAATCCCGCGTCGCCGTCGCCGTCGCCGTCGCCGTCGCGTCGCGTCGCTCGTGATTGCATCGTTACCCGGCCTCATTGCACCGACGCGTCCTGGCCGCCAGACCCCAGACGCCAGACTCCAGGCGTATACTATCACTACCACTACCACAACCACAATTTCTACATCCCCTGTACATACATACATACATACATAACTATAATCCCACAATACCACCACCACCATCACTATATAATATATATATAAATGGAAACATATATATAAATCGCCAAACCCTACTAATTGCACAAGGCTCTACGCTCTCTCTACGCTCTGCACACCACACCGCGCCGGCTGCCCGCTTTTCTCACTCCTTTTTTTCCTCACCGCCCATCCTCCTCCCTCAGCTCATTGCCCTTTCCAGACAGAACAACACCTACACGCAATCACTATCACTACCACCATATTCTCTTCTTCACTTCAATTCTCTCACAGTCTATCAAATTACCACATATCCTCCGATTCTTTTTTTTAAATTACTCTATTATATTATTACCATTAATATTCCTATATTATAGTATAGTGCTGACATATATACTTCACCTATAACATATAATAATATATTTACATACACACACACACAACAGAAATACCCATTTTCTTCCGTAAATTAGGTTATTAAGAGAAAAGAAAAAGAATTTTTTTTATTCTAAATACAACACTATTATTTCTTATCCGATCTGATTTTATCTTATAATATAGTCATTATTAATTATTAATTATTAATTATTAATTATTAACATTATTAACATTAACAGATAATATATATATATAATAATAATAATAACCTCCTACCAAACATCCCCAACCCCTACAACGACACACACATATATACATTACCAATGTCTACAGAAATACAAGAAGCAGATGTCGATTCAATAATCGATAGATTATTAGATGTCAGAGGTTCAAGACCTGGCAAACAAGTTCAATTACAAGAAAATGAAATCAAATATTTATGTACAAAGGCAAGAGAAATATTCATTCAACAACCAATCTTATTAGAATTAGAGGCTCCAATTAAAATCTGTGGTGATATTCATGGTCAATATTATGATTTATTAAGATTATTCGAATATGGTGCTTTCCCCCCAGAGGCTAATTATTTATTCTTAGGAGATTACGTTGATAGGGGTAAACAATCCTTGGAAACAATTTGTCTTTTATTGGCATATAAAATCAAATATCCTGAAAATTTTTTCATTTTAAGGGGTAATCATGAATGTGCCTCAATCAATAGAATTTACGGATTTTATGATGAATGTAAAAGACGCTATAATATCAAATTATGGAAAACTTTTACAGATTGTTTCAATTGTCTACCAATTGCTGCAATAATCGATGAAAAAATCTTTACAATGCATGGTGGTTTATCTCCTGATTTAAATACAATGGAACAAATTAGAAGAATTATGAGACCAACAGATATACCTGATGTCGGTCTATTATGTGATTTATTATGGTCCGATCCTGATAAGGATATAATGGGTTGGAGTGAAAATGATAGAGGTGTCTCTTTCACTTTTGGACCTGACGTGGTTTCAAGATTTTTACAAAAACATGATATGGATTTAATTTGTAGGGCACATCAAGTCGTTGAAGATGGTTATGAATTCTTCAGTAAAAGACAATTGGTTACAATCTTCTCAGCTCCAAATTATTGTGGTGAATTTGATAATGCAGGTGCAATGATGAGTGTCGATGAAAGTTTATTATGTTCTTTCCAAATTTTAAAACCCGCAGAAAAGAAAAAATTCCAATCAATTGCTTCAAATAAGAAAAGACCCGGTAGAATATATTAATGATAATAATTACTAATAATAATAATTCATTATCTCTTATATCTATCATTTATAATAATCAATAAAATATCTTAATTTTTTTTTTCTTCTCCTCATACATTTTCATATTTTCATATATTTTTTTTTATTATTACTATTACCACCACCACCACCACCACTACTATTATTATTATTATTATTATTATTATATTTTGAAAGATTTTTTTATTATTAATTGTTAAACATCTTATATTACTATTTCTTATTGGGGTATCATCATCATATCATCTTTTGAGTGTGTGTTTTTTTTATTCTCTTTTTGATAATAATGAAATAATGAAAAAAAAAATTATGTTCCTTACAACCCTTTCTTTTCCCTTTTTCATCCACATTCCTGTATTTATATATATATAACTTCAAATATCACTTATTTATCAGGTTTAAGGTCACATATATATAAAAATATCCCAATGACAAGATAATAATACCGATAGTAGTAAATATAGTAATAGTAGTAGGATAAATACATGAGAGAATTACATATATATAATGTAGGCTACTTTTTATATATTCTCTGGTCCTACATTTTTTATAATTTTCATAATTTTTATAATTTTTATAATTTTTCATTTATAGTTTAAATCCGTGTTCAATGGATTATGACAAAATAAAAGAAAAGTCGAAGTCTGTAAATATATATTATTATGCAAAGAAAAAAAAGAAAATATAGATCTATAAAATATAAAAGAAATCAATCAGTCACAAATTCTTCATTAAAAGATAGAATTGACTATATCACTACCGATAGTAGCACCGGCACCAAAGATGGCCGCATCCCCTAGTTTCGAGCCAAACTTCTTGAATGCACCCGATGCCCTACCATGCTGCTGCTGCTGTTGTTGTTGTTGTTCAACAGGCGCTTGTTGAACTGGAATCTGTTGTGGGATATTAAATGACGATGTCGATGGATGTTGTTGTTGGTGATAATATCCCTGCATTGGTGCCTGTTGATAATAATTCTGTCCCAATGGCACTTGTTGTTGGTGTTGTTGATGGGATGGTGGAGCCTGTTGTGGTGGTGAATATGAAGGTGGTGGATTAGATAGTGGAACCGCTCCCTTCTCATTACTGTCATTGGCAGATGCGTAGAGTTTGACATAGTTGGCAGGAAACACACCCGTTTGGCCATTGACGGAACCTTTCCACCATGAGTCGGACATTTTCTCCAAAACCTTGATCTTATCACCCTTGTTTAATCTCAAATCGTCATATTGTTGTGGTGTATAGTCGTATAATGCCTCTGCATAATCTGCATTATCGGAATCATTGTTATGATTAAGTGGTGGTGGAGGACCGGGTGGACGTGATAGAGCAGCAGCAGTAGCAGCAGCAGCAGTAGTAGTAGTGGCAGTTTTAGTTTCAACCAATGAAGGGGTCGATGCATCAAGGTCCTTCATGGCCATGCCTTTGACATATCGTTCCGGTAATTTGCTAATAATATCATCATATAATTTGTCTGAAATCACCTCAGATTCAAGAAGGAATTCCAATTCGGTCTTGATAGTGGTTAATGATCTGTTGATACTTGCAGACATTGTTGTAAGTTGTAATTTCCGGTAGTTGTAGATGGCAGTACAAGAGGTAGAAACCAGGAATAAAAGAAAAGGAGATCAAGCCCATGTGGCAAAGGAGAGCCTCAACTGTTAAGTGTACTTAGTCTTTAGTCCCAGGAGGTGGCTTTGCGGTTTTTTTCTTTCGCTGAACTTTTTGGGCCTTTAATATAGTACACAGTAACTAACTACTAACTACTAACTACACGTCTATTTAAGATATTTCATATTTCATAGAGGTCACAACTCATTACAAGGGACCAAGATAATCCTCCTTGATACTTCCAATGGCAGATATGCTGTTCACATCCGACCGGGTACCGATGATCTTTATACGCACTTTGGAACTCTTCATAATTACCTGATCCTCACTAATATATGCAGGTGGTGTATGACTTGGATTGTATTTCATATCGGATGGGATCAAATGTTTCGATACGAAAACGCTCAATGGTCCAACATCGGCGAAAAATCCCATGTTGTTGACACTTGATACAACCCCATCAACAACTTCCCCCTTGAATGGTTTCCAAACAACAGCTTTATATTTAACCTCAAACTCCGCATATCCTGAATTGCCGGCAATGATACGCCCCTTACCAACATCAATGTTGGCACTGTCAAGGACACAGATGATATACCCAAACTGCCCCGTACACGTTCCCTCAACGTCCGTTAATAGTTTCTGTCGTAGATAATCGTTCATCTGGGCCCCAAAATAGGAGGGGTGAAGCGTCAAGTTGAGAGCTAGGTCTTTGATGAAGAACATGATTGGCTGCTGTCCTGTGTTGTCCTTTGTTGTTCCTGTTCCTCTTCTTACTCCATCTTCCCCATCTCTTTTCTCTTCTAGACCATATACCAAAGCTCAGCGCCAGAATTTCAGAAAGAACACACGCCGCCTATTGCACAACCACCGCGGACACCGGTACACGCCACAAGTGCCCCTCACATTATCGAATTTTCCACTCTGGCAATTCTTCAATCTCCAACTTTACCATAGGGACAGAAATGAAAATATCAACCAGATCAGGAATTACAAGTAAAAACAATCTTTACATTTGATAATAGAACACACACTAACACACACACTCAAATAATATCATAATGTCAAATCATATAGGTAAAGCTGGTTTGGGATTAACCCGTGTATGGCACCATGTCGATTTATCAAAGGAAGAACGTACCCTTGGTCGTTTAGCGTCACAGATTGCAATCACACTAATTGGTAAACATAAACCATTGACACATCAAACTGAAGATTCTGGAGATTATGTTGTTGTTTCCAACTGTCAACATTTGAAAGTAACGGGTAAAAAATTAACAGATAAAACTTATTGGAGCCATACTTTTAGACCAGGTTCAGGCAAGGCAACTCCAATGGAGAAAATTATAAACGATTACGGGTATGGTGAAATCCTTAGAAGGGCGGTTTCAAGAATGTTACCAAAGAATAGATATAGAAAGGATAGATTGGCAAGATTAAAAGTTTTCGATGGTTCAAATCATCCTTATAAAAATAATATAATAGCTTGGGCTGATGAATATCCTCAAGTTGAAAAGACTTTACAAGAAAGTATTCAAAGACAAAAACAACTCGATGAATTTAATAAAATCTTACAGTCAAAGAAATTATAAAACGATAATAATGTTTTAGATACTCCATAGTTATATGTTATATGTTATATGTTATATGTTATATGTTATATGTTATATGTTATATATATCCCTCCCATGTAAATATTCAATTTAAAAAAACTTTTGTTTTTAAATTACACGATTATATATATTGTAAGTGTTAGATGATTATAAAATTACAGATTTCTTTTTGCTTTTTCAAAATTTATTTTATTTTAATTGTTGTATACTATAGTAATAATTATTGTATTGTTTTTCTATATTTTTTGTTTCTTCTCAAAATTATTTGAAAACCCCACCCTTCTTTCTCAATCAATTAACGAACAGTAAAACTACTCTTTTGTGTATATAGTCTTGGTGTGATATTCATTGCCATCAATTCCTGGAATAACAATTTAGCAGCATATGGTATATGAATTTGATAAATCTTTGTTTTGTTTTTACAACTCTTACACTCAAATTGACCCTTCTTCAAGTTCGCAACAACACTCATTAATCCACAGATACCACAAACATGCACTCTGAACGCATCAGAACTATCCATTAATCTCTCCTTCAAGAATCCAGCTGCACCATGCGCAATCATACAATCTCTCTCCATCTCTCCGAATCTTAAACCACCATCTCTAGCTCTACCTTCCATAGGTTGTCTAGTCAAATTTTGGTACGGCCCACGAGCTCTTGCATGGATCTTATCATCAACCATATGTCTTAATCTTTGATAATACGTTGGTCCAAAGAAAACTTGTGCCATTAATTTCTTACCTGTATGTCCATTATACATAACTTCAAATCCTCGTGATTGATATCCATTTTCTCGTAATAATTTAGAAACAGCATCGACCGTTAAATCTGTAAATGGTGTAGCATCACCCTCATAACCTCTTAACGATGCAACCTTAGATAATAAACATTCAATTAAATGCGCAACAGTCATACGTGATGGAATTGCATGAGGATTGATAATTAAATCGGGAACAATACCTTCTGCGGTAAATGGCATATCTTCATTTCTATATGTAATACCAATGGTACCCTTTTGACCATGTCTCGACGCAAACTTATCACCAATTTGTGGAACTTTGGTGGTTCTCATACGCACCTTAACAAACCTTAAACCTTCGGCATTGGTTGTTAATAACACTTGATCAACAATCCCACTTTCCGTTGTTCTCAATGGAGTCGATGCATCACGCTTTGTATGATATTTAGTTCTTTGACCTAACTCTTCAGTATCTGGAGGAATTGGAACAGTCTTACCAATAATTATATCATCACCTGAAACTCTAACACCAGGTGAAATTAATCCATCATCATCTAATTTTTCATATGTACCTGCCTTAAATCCTAATGTATTAGAACGCATTGGTTTTTCGAATTCTTCAACAATAGAAATACCATTTCTTCTTTCTTGATCCATATATGATCTGAAAAACAATGAACGGAATAAACCTCTATCAATAGATGATTGATTCATAATCATAGAATCTTCTTGGTTATAACCTGAATAACATGCAATCGCGACAATAGCATTTTGACCAGCAGGTAATTCTCTAAATTTCAAAAATTCCATAGATTGTGTTTTAGCCAATGGTTTTTGTGGATAGTATAAAATATTGGCCATAGTATCCATTCTAACATTATAATTGGTCAAAAAGACTCCCATAGCTTGTTTACCCATCGCAGATTGATATGTATTTCTTGGAGACTGATTGTGATCAGGGAATGGAATAATCGATGCCGCAACACCCAAAATCATAGATGGGTGAATTTCACAATGTGTAAATGAATGTGCCTTAATATGATTCTTAATTCTTTTTGCAGGGTCTGCTTCAAATTCTTTTAATTCGTCATCTTCATCCATTGGTTGTAAATCCTCAGATGACATGGCAATTAAAACAGTTTCTTCTTCTTCTGCATCCAAATATTCAGCAACACCTTCGGATAACAACGAATCCCACCCATAGATTCTTTGAATAGGTTCTAATGGTTCACCATTCTCATCATATCCATCATCTTGAGGAATTTCTTCAACTTCACGATCCAGAATCCTTCTACAATGTTCCTTGGTTAATTTCAAACCACCTTTACGTTCACTATCAGGATCATCATCAACAATAAATAATGGTCTATAAACTCTACCAGCATCAGTGAAAATTTTGAATTCTCTTTCTCTAATATTTCTAATTAATGAAACTTCTGCAGATATAGTACCACTTCTTCTCAATTGTCTCATTGTGTCCACCAACATACCAGGATCTCTATGCGTACCAACCCAATTACCATTAAGAAAAACTCTTGTTGAATATTTGTGTTCTTGAGGATCGTAATCCGAAATTGGTTCTAAACCCCATTCTTCTAATAAATAAGTAATTGGTTCAGATGCACTACCAACAGAAATACATGACATCAATGACAAGTTTTTAACCAAACCACAAGCTTGACCTTCAGGAGTTTCGGCAGGACAGACCAACCCCCAATGGGTGTTATGTAATTGTCTTGGTTTTGCCAATTTACCATCCCTACCAATTGGAGTATTGGTTCTTCTCAAATGTGATAATGTTGAAGAATATGTATATCTATTTAAAACTTGAGAAACACCAGCTTTTGAACTCATAGCTTTCTTCTGTTCACCCCAATTACCAGTTGCTAAAGAATATTTCAAACCAGATGTAATAGTAGTTGATTTAACTGCAGAAACAATATTGAAATCTTCACCATGTTCGATACATCTTTGCATATATCTGTAGATATCACGTGAAAGTTTTCTAAATAAGATTCTGAATAAATTGGCCAACAAAGGACCAGCCAAATCTAATCTCTTTTTACCAAAATGATCTCTATCGTCTTGCTCCTTTCTTTCTAATGCACATAATAATAATCTATTTATAATATAACCTAGATAGTAAGCTTTATTAGTTTCATGACCACCATCTTGTGAAATATGTGGTAAGAATTCTCTCTGTAAGATATCTTTGGCAAATTGAATACGTCTTTCCCTTTTAATACCCACGGCATTACCTCTTCTACCGATATAATCTAATGCAACTTCCTGGGATTGAATCAAGAAACCCTCCTCGATACAAGGTTTCAACATTTCCATCATTTGCCAATCATTATCATCATAACAAATATGTTGTAAAATATCACCATCTTCGATAACACCCAAAGCTCTGAATACAATGACAATGGGGACATCGGTTTTAATATATGGTAAAGAAGTTTTGATGGAACGTCCAACACTACCACTTTTAAAACTTGATGCACCACCACTTGCCAATTTGACTTGAATGGAAGAAATCAATCTTGAACCTTTTTCTAATGCCGATCTGATTTCGGCAACGTGAGAAATTGGAGAAACACCGGATTTTTTGAAAACTTGAACAATATTGGCAGCAGATCTTTCTTGAGCAATTAAAACCTTTTCAGAACCGTTAATAATGAAATAACCACCCATATCAAAAGGACATTCTCTTATTTGATACAATTCTTCCTCTGATAATCCATATAATGTACAAAATTTTGATTTCAACATGATTGGAACTTTACCAATGAAAATGGTTTGAGTTTCTGCACCACTCTTGTGAATTTTAGTATTATGTCTTTCTTCAACTATATCATCTTCGTCATCATTGAAAGTATTTGGGATCGGCTCCAATTCATCGAGTTGTCTAGTTCTATATTTATAAATATCACCCTCTTTATACCAAGCAATTTGAGAACCTGAAGTATTTTCATCATCGATACTTTCCTTGACCATTTTCTTCATTTCGACATATAAAGGAGCAGAATAGGTCAAATTTCTCAATCTTGCCTCTTGTGGTAATAAAGTTGATGTTGTACCATCAGCCTCAGTTTGGGAAGGTTTTGAAAGGAAAATATCACCAAATGTGATTTCGTATCTTCTATTGATATCATCATCCTCACTTATATGTTGAGCAGGTTGATCCAAGATTAATTTTCTATCCTCCAAAACCAACTCTTGAATGGAAGTTTCAATAAATTCTTCAAATGATTCCAATTGTTGAGACACCAAACCCTTTGTTTCGAA
The DNA here is from genome assembly GCA_030569635.1 of Pichia thaimueangensis. Classification (NCBI taxonomy): domain Eukaryota; kingdom Fungi; phylum Ascomycota; class Pichiomycetes; order Pichiales; family Pichiaceae; genus Pichia; species Pichia thaimueangensis. The sequence continues at coordinate 43,149 of JAJMLM010000231.1, forward strand.
GAAGGAGGTGATAACGGTCCAACAATCTTCTGTTGTGATCATATCATCCTCTCCTCCAAGGGCATACGCAGATTCATCGTAAGACATGCTGGCAACTTATATCTGCTATGGTTTGCTTTCTGTGTGGTGTTGTCGTGTCTTCCAGGATACCAGTGCCAACCACCTGTAGATAGTTGCCACCATCCAGATGCCAAATGCAAAGTGCAAAAAGGTAAACGGAAAACGAACGCTCAGCGCTCAGCGACCATACAAAAGAGACCGCGACTACCGACCGCATTACCCGGCCTCTTTAGACCGCCGCTGTGCTCGACGAGAGAAATTTCAAATTTCATTTCTCCCCTACTACTTACTATACTTAGGGCTTAGAATCGTGATGATGATAGTGATGGTTAAACCCGAATCGACTCAGTAGTATCATTTATAAAATAGTTCACGTATCAGTCCAACCATAGCAATGTTTTCTAACATAAACTTCACACGGAACCATGTTGTTTCAGGACTCAACAGGGTGATTTCACAACACACATCGATTCGTACGATCATAATGGGATACCGTAAACCATTTGCACCAAAGCCAAAGCCAAAGCAAACACATGAAGAACGTGCAATCAGATCCAAGAGAGTGGTTCAACTTGTACGTGAGGCATTGGAAAATGATGAACCAAATTTCATAACCGGTTCCAAATCGATTTATTTACCATTTGCAACAGTTAAATTATTGAGACCAAATGCAAAACATACTCCATATCAGGCAAAATTCATTGTACCGAAATCATTCAATAAATTGGATTTGAGGGATTACCTTTATCATATCTACGGTTTGAGAGTTTTAAATATTACATCAGCATTGATGCCTGCTAAATATGTCAGAAGTATGCCTGCCCCATATGGTGGTAGATACAGAGATTCACAAATTAAGAAAATGACTGTTGATTTGATAGATCCTTTTGTATGGCCTGCAGAATCTGAAGAATATATCCAAGAAAAGGAACTGGCTACAGAATTAAATAAGTATAGAGAAGAAAGGGCAAATGCTGTCAATGCCGATGCTGAAAAACCAGCTGCCGCATTTGGAGGTATCATAGATAAGAACCCAAGACCAATGAACTTTGTTCCAAAAGTTGTCAAGAGACAAATGAAGAATATCAAAGATAAGGACATTGTTGCTAAGAAAAGATTGGATGCTGAACAATTCATTTCTTCTTACATTCCATTATAATTTAAATCTCCACTTAGATCATATATAGTTTCTTCATCAATCATTCTGTAAATATATAATATATAACTCTATAATGGGCCATTGATAAACCAAGTAAAAATAAAACTTATCCTCTTAGTTATTTCAAATCCATCAATCTGTATTTAACATAAGTGCAAATGAGACTATTTGGAGTACCATTTTCTTTTCGATACATGTAAAATATAATGTTTATAAACCATGTAGTAAAAATATGCTAGAGCATGTTATGCTGAAACAGAAGCTGATAAATTAAAGATATGGTTCACAAATGAAAATTGCCGAATGATAAAATCTCTATAATATATAAAGAGATATCCTTAAAAAAACGTAAAGGAAAAGGTGGAATATGTGAAAAATAACTGTTTATAAAATAAAAAATATGAAAGAAAAACTAACAAATAAAGAAACTTTGTACTTTGTTCAATTACCATAACTTCAAAAAAAAAAATCGGTAAAATAAAAAACCCGAAAGAAATAAATTATCAACCAATCATCCTTTTGACGATGTTCGGAACCAACTAGATTTGGAACTTGATCTAGAATATGCTTTTTTATTACTAGAGGATTTACCACCTAACAATCCTGTTGTTTCTCCAACTGTGTCAACACCACTTGTATTACTTGAAGAATTTACGGACGCGTTAGATTTGTGGTTTCTTTTGTTATTATACATATGAGCAGTTAAATCGGTACCACTATCAGCCAGGTCTTTATCTCCAACAATTGCAAAATCATCAAAACTTCGTGCAGGTGATACATTTTGAGAGTTTTTGTTACTTGAAATAACAGATATAGGCGATGAAGATGCATTGGCAGGCTGTAATATCGCAGGAGTAGTTTCAGTTCCGATTGATGTTGCTGTTCCTACCGCAAAAGCTGATTGACTCGATGGCGCCAATTCAGTGTTGACTTTAATTTCACCAAAATTGTAAACTGGTGCCAACAATGATGAAAATATAAAAGCAGCCGTACTAAGAGGTGATTTGTTATCTTCTTTTCCAATTGGGGAATTTTCAGCGGGGATGTGAGGAAGGTTTCTTGAAGTATTGACAGATTGAGGTTGGGATTGTTGTGTTTGTGGTTGTGATTGAGTTGGGGTAGTTGGTAACCACGAATATAAATATTGTGCGATGCCGTTATTAATACTATTATTTTCAAATACCGGGCCTGTGGAAAACATCGAACCTAGTTTATCGAGAGGAATATTATTAATATTGCTTGTATTATTGACATCCGTGGCATAATTATTCGTAGTAGCTGCATTGGATTGAGCAGAACTGTACATTGTACCAAAAAAGGATTCATAGTCATTAATACTGACATTTGATAACGTCAACAGAGAATTAAAATATGGGATTCTTTTAATTATATGGCAGATATGAAGACCGAGGATTCCCACAATCAAAGTGAATTTCGATGACAATTCCTTAAAATTGGCCATATTATTATCAAAATAGTAGTGATAAATTATGAAAGAACCGGAAACTTTAATATTGGTATTATTGATCGGTATAACAGGGAAGCCAAGCCATATCTGTCCGTATACTATAAAGAATGAAGATAGTGGTAATATTCTAACGAGAAAGGCAATCGGTGCCAATTGGAGTATATAAAACCAAAATGAAAGAAAAATCCAATAGGTTAGAGATTCTTGAATTAATTCTGCCTCTCTACGACTTAATGGAACTGTATCCGTCAATAAATTGATAGTACCGTCATGAGCATTCTGTAGGGCAATCAATTGGTTGGTTGTGCGATAGAGTGGGTAAGCAATGGAAATAATTGAAACAGTGGAACGGAGCAATCCAAACATGTTGTGTGTAGGTTTGGTTTTAATATAGCAAGAATTGGAGGTATATATATATGTGTGTTTCCGTGAAGAAGAGAAGTTACAGTATTAAACAGAAGAGGGCAAAGAGTCAAAGCTAGAAAGATAAGCCGTCGTCCCCACAGTATACGCAGTTGGCAGAAAGGAGAAATTGTGGCAGATGGCGAGCGTTATCTATTTTCTACATTTCTAACAAACTACTAACTATCAACTATCAACTATCAACTATCAACTATCAACTATTAACTATTAACTATACTACTTCTTTAATATTATACTACTAGTACTACTACATAAACTAATAGGAGGCCCATTCGTCGATAAAGGCAATGAGGTCCTTCAGCAAGGTACACGTTTCCTCAGGACTGGATATCCAGGCAGTGGCTGCCGCCGTCCGGCTGGCATAGTCGTTGGACCCAACAGAGGCAAATTGGTCTCCAACATGTAGAGTGTTGGAAGGTCCAATCAGCTTGCCCTCCTTGTGTTTGATGAATTGCTGTAACACTTTCACACCGAGACTCTTATCTCCAATATCGACCCATATATCACTGCCTCCATTGAATGCACACCATTTGATCTTACTGGCAGGTTTGAACTGATGTAAATTATGATCAACTCTCAAAACAACTTCTTCTAATTGTTCCCTGATTAATTTTTCACCCTTTTTAGCAATCAAACCAACTGCTCTCTCCTTACGGATAACCATTGCAGGTAATGATAACTTGTGGATTAGGTTTTCTAAATTTTCCTGTGCAAAATCAAGGACTATCTTCATATCATTACCGTCCCATTTGTTCATTTCAGGTAATAACCACGAATCCTCATTTTGATAAACTAGGCTTTGACTTTTATTATCATATCTAAACAAAAAATTAGCCTCACCACCCATCACCATCAGATTTTCCTTTTGTTCGTTGGATAAATCTTGACATTTACTTACACCTTCAATCAAACCATCGAGTCTTTCATGATATCTTTCAGGATCCCTATAACCTGCAGCTGTGACAATACCAACAATAATATCCTTTCTCAGCAATTTTAATATATGTTCCAACAAGGGGGAGTTGATGTCGAAATTCTTCCCATCTTCATAAAGGGTAATATCACCGTCGAATGTAACCAACTGGAGTAATTTATTCTTAGAATTTACAGTTCTATCATGGAATGGCATAGATAATTCTAAAATTTGGGCAGTATTCAAGATCAACCTAATATCGTTAAAACTTGGAGCAACCAATCTTCTCTTGCTGATACCTCTTCTTTGATCTTGGATATAAAACGCCTGTTCTAATGGTAGTGGAGTGAAAAATGTACCGACACTTGGAACCAATTGAACAATTCTCGACTGTTGTGGCGTGCCAAGCTTGGTCATTTCTATATGGTCAATCACTAACTTCTCAATATCATGGAAGATTTCTGCATATCTTCTTGCTGCTTCGTGGTTAATCATCAGGTCTTGCACGGCGGTGACCGTGAGATTGGGCTTGACTGCGTATAGCACGAACGGGGTCGCCAAGAGGGACTTAATCCATTCGATGAACTCATCTCTCCGGTGTTCCTTAAGGTAGTAGTCTACCCTGTACTTAGACGACATTGTAGTGTGTGTAGCCCACTCAATTGCCTGAGCCCAAACCCAACCTATCGGCTATTAATACTGTCTCTAATCTCTAATCTCTCACCTAAGAAGCAGCCGCGTCGGTCGTCGCATTACCACCTTTTTTTCATTTCTTTCTTCAAATTTCAAACTTCTTTTGTCTTTTCCAACATCTGACTCATTTTGGGAGCACATAATATATCGATTTTCTACCCCTTCTTACTCCCTCCCTTTAATTCACAAATCACACTTACCCATCGACACAATGACAGCAGCATTAGATGCACAAAAACATGTTGTTATGATTGACAACTATGATTCATTCACCTGGAATCTATATGAATATCTGTGTCAAGCAGGTGCCAAAGTTTCAGTCTACAGAAATGATAAGATTTCACTTACAGAAATTGAAGCGTTAACACCAGATATTCTTGTTATCTCTCCAGGTCCTGGACATCCTAAAACAGATGCAGGTATTTCACGAGATGTTATTGATTATTTCAAGGGTAAATTACCAATTTTCGGCGTCTGCATGGGTCAACAATGTATTTTTGAAGTTTTTGGTGGTAACGTTGAATATGCAGGTGAAATCGTTCATGGTAAAACCTCAACCATTACTCACGATAATAAAGGGATGTTTAGGAATGTACCACAAGGTGTTGCCGTTACAAGATACCATTCATTGGCAGGTTCTAGGGCTTCATTACCATCAAGTTTGGAAGTTACTGCCAAAACTGACAATGGCATCATTATGGGTGTTAGACATAAAGAATATACAATCGAAGGTGTCCAATTCCATCCTGAGAGTATTCTAACCGAGGAAGGACATTTGATGTTGAAAAACATTTTATCAGTTAAAGGAGGTTATTGGAAAGATAACGTAATCGAACCATCAAGTGCATCAACCATTAAAAGTACTCAAGGTACTTCAATTTTGGAAAAGATATATACACAACGTCGTAAAGATCTTAGGGAACAGATTTCTCAACCCGGTAAATCATTTGAAGATATGGAGACTTATTATAAACTTGGATTGGTACCATCAATTATAAACTTCCATTCAAAATTATCCCAACTGACATCTAACAATCAAGTTGCCATAATAAGTGAGATCAAGAGGGCATCTCCATCAAAGGGCGATATTGATATCAATGCCAATGCAGCATTACAAGCTTCAAGATATGCAAATGCGGGTGTTGCTGCAATCTCTGTATTAACAGAACCAACCTGGTTTAAGGGTTCAATTGAAGATTTGAAAGTTGCTAGGGAGGCAGTCGATCTGTATCAAAAGAAAAATGAAGATGGTGCAAGACCTTGCATTCTACGTAAAGAATTTGTATTCAACGAATATCAAATTTTAGAAGCACGTTTAGCGGGTGCTGATACTGTCTTATTAATAGTCAAGATGTTAACCGAAGAGGAGCTGATTAGATTGATTACATATTCTCGTTCATTGGATATCGAACCGTTGGTAGAAGTCAATACATCGGATGAACTCTCAACTGCTTTGAAAGTTGGATCTAAAGTCATTGGTGTTAATAATAGAAATTTGAAGAACTTCAATGTTGACTTGGATACAACTACAAGTGTACTGGCTAACATTACTACTGAACAACGAAAGGAGTTGGTTTTCCTTGCATTGAGTGGTATCAGTACACCGGATGATGTTAAATCATATGTTGACCAAAACGTTTATGGCTTTCTCATTGGCGAATCATTAATGCGTAAAGGTGACAAAGTTGGCGAATTCATCAAAGAATTACAAAATATATAATATGTTGAATCTAAATAATTCGGGGTTCATATTTTTGTATACAATCTAGCTAGTTTATTTATAAAATTTTAAAACATTTAAAATCTTACGTTTGAAGTTGCCTCATTTTGTCACGCATTTTCTTCTTCAATATAGACAATCTGTGTGCTGTTTCATCCTGTTTTAAATCATGGAAAACAACGTCAGGTATCTCCAAATCTTTGTCTTTAACTTTCTTATCGGAATAAAATCTTTCGATAGTTTGTAAATCCAGATCTCCAGAATAGATATAGCCCGTTAAAATCAATGATAACCTATCCAACACTGACATGTTTCTTGTAAATCCAATATTGGGCCAAATGAACTTATCTGTGAGAACTTCCAAATCGTCATCATTTAAGAAAATTCCTGTTTTAATGTATAATTCTTTAATATCGTAAACACCGCCATCATGATTCCAAGCAATATGGAACGGTCTTTTCTTCAAATTGAATGAGAAATCATCGATTTGCGGTTCTACGGGTGCCACATATCCTGATAAATCCATCGATCTTGACAACAACAGGAGTGGCGTTTTTTGGAGTTGTTTATTATTATTATCATGATTATCCCCCTGATGACCATAATCTAAAATCATACTTCTAACAATTTCATAATTTAAATTTGAAAATTTAGGCACGTTTTGATCCACATCGTCAAGGATATCCACAACGGATCTACTTGGCATGTAGATGTTTCTATTGATGATTATTTTTTTCCAGTTATTACAAAGCTCATCCTTTAACGGGTCGTTAACAATGGCGGAATGCAGGACCACTAAGTACAGGTATCCGTACTAGATGGAGCTAATCATGTTTACTGTTTTGCGGTAGAGGTCGTATGGGTTGATACAGGCATACGTGTTTGAGGCAGCGTGTGCCAAGTCGTTAAAGCAACGAATATGGGCAGCAGTGGATTCCAACTCCTCCTCCATGGCTAAGTCTGCTTACAAGGAGTTGTAGGTTTTAAGTTATTGCTTTCTTGTAAACGCTACATAATCATCTACAACAACTTACACACCTATTGTAGGGCAAAAACAGAGAAAAACGCCCCCTCCAAAAAAAAAAGTTCGCTCCCACAGGGAAACACAGAACACACTTTTGCTGGCACCTTCTTTTCTTCTCTCTTCCAGACAAGAAAACAACCCACTCTGTTTCCACTCCCTCTCTTCTACCACCAACGCACAGAGAACTTCTTAACACAGAAAAGGTTCACCAAAAACCACTAAAAGATGAAAATAATACGCTCGTTTCTACTTCAATTTGTGTTTCTTTTGGCGACATTAAGATCATGTCTTGCACAAATCGACATCACATCCCCAGAGGCAGGTGATTCATTAGAGGTTTCTGATTCTGAAGTCACCATTTCAATCGAATGGGATGATGACGATGATTCTCCAACGATGGATGATGTTGCAACTATTACATTTGTTCTTTGTACAGGTCCAAATGACGACATTACCTCCTTGGCAGATACCGGTGCAATCGACGTCTCTGAAATTACCGATAATACCTATAAGGCAACATTTGCATCGGATGTTGCAGAGGATGGTAAATTCTATATCCAACTGTATGCGGCATTGTCAAATGGTGGTCATATGACTCGTTATAGTGGCCGTTTTACAATTGAAGGAATGACAGGTACTGTTGCAACTAGTGGTACAGGTTCTGCACCGGATGGTGAAACTGATGATGGTACAACTACAACGGATGCTGATACTTCAGCATCTTTCACCGTTCCTTACACAAAACAAACAGGTAAGACAAGATATGCACCAATGCAAATGCAACCAGGTACAGAAATAACGGTTAGTACATGGTCGAGACGTTTCCCATCATCTGCAGTTACTTATTATAGTACCGCCCTTGCATCTCCAGTTGTTTTATCAACAATCACCCCTGGTTGGTCCTATACAATGAGTTCCTTTATCAATTATGCTACTCCAGCACCTTTCCCAAGTGTAGTTAGTTGGTATGCTGCAAGTGAGAGATTGGTTAGTGCAACTTTAGATTCAAGTGCTTCTGAGAAAAAGAGAAGAATGATGAAGAAAAGATGGGCAGATTAAATCATTTCTATTGTTAGATAAATACATACATACATATACATACACATACATCAAAGTTCATCATTAAATAAATATCCATCCTCCATTATTTTTCCGTTCATCAAAAATACATACATACAGACACCACATATTATATAAAACGTACATAGTTTTTTCATGTGATTAAGTTACATTATATTACAATATTTCCTGTTTCTGCATTGGTTTCCCTCTTTTCTTCAGAAAATTCTTTCTTTTTCTTAATATCATACCTACTACTATACTTATTACATTTTGAATTTTACCTTTTAGTAGTATCATTACTATTGTTTTTATTTGTTTTATCTCATTTGTCTTTTACTTTTTTTTACTTTTACCTTTAAATCCATCATATATATATATATATATACCCTTAAGATACTATCCCTATTCTTCTAATCTTATCAAAAAAAAAATACATATATAGTTTGTTTAAATAAATAAAACTTCTTATTATTAAATTATAAAACTAAAAATTATACTTTAGGTGTAATATACAAACTTATCGATCGATCAACTGTAATAAAGTTCGGGTATACGATGAACGACATCGATTAATTTCATAGCTGCCTTTTCATTGAAATGTTCATCATCTCCAAAATCAAAAAATTGGAAAACGTTGATACTCAAGTCATCATTTTTGACAACACCAATGATTTCATACCAATTACCGACTTTCATCTTACTCAAATCGACAGAACTGTTGATGTTAATGAGACCATTGGAGTCAATCGTTCCTGAATTGTCACCATCTAAAGACTTTAGTTGGCCAATGGCACGAACAGTTTTCGTATTTGCCGTGGAGAGTATCGTAGCGTCGACTCTAAGTGTTTCCATCGTAGCTGTATCTATGTTGTTGCTGCTGTTATAGTGCCTTCCCGTATTATTATTACAATTTTTTTTTTCTAAGATGGCAACACGTAATAATCAGTATCCAACACACACCTTCCTGTTCATCGTTCATTGCCCACGCGTCGCCTGCGGCCACTGCTCTCTCAAATCTGAAACGCAGGCACACACATTTCCAAGATGCAGACTTGTTTGCTAATTTCTTGATTGCCGATTTTTGATCTCTCATTTATCCTCCTTGATTCTAAACAACCACCACCCCGTAACAGGACTCTAATCCATCGAAAGAATAACCAATCAAAACATTCCAACCCCGGAAGTGAGACACCATGAGCTCAAGCCGATATTCATCCAAGGCCCATCAACGTGACAGACTGGCCCTATTTTCTATGGAAGACATGTCCAAAGCACCATCTCCATCTTCAACACCAACACCAATACCTTCGAGCATACACATTTCGAGTCCATACGAGAACAGTGAAAGTAAACAACGTTGGCAACCCTCATTTTCTAATATAGTTGGCGGCGGTGGTTATTCCGCAGAAGCTCAGGAAATGGCACAGTTGGAATCACAGTCTGAGGAAACGGTCACTATCATGAAGGATAAAATTGGTGCATTACGTGATCTATCAATTGCAATGGGTACAGAAATAAACAAGTCGAAGAAGAGTTTGACTGAATTGGGTGACAATATGGGTATGTCAAGTGAGAGAATTAAATACAATATGAGTCGAATGAGAAGATTTGTTGAAAAAAGTGGCATTAGTTGGAAGGTATGGATGGGGTTTTCAATTATAATACTTTGGTGTTTTATCTGGGTCTGGCTTTTTTAATTTATTGCATCGTATCTCGCACATTGTGCATTTTGCATGGAGTATTACATACATAATATGCTTACTGTACACATCAAAAAGTTATATACATAACGTAGTAATTATTATATTTTCAATTCTTAAAAAATTAAATTTTTTATTTATACAAATTCCCATGCCTTGTTTTTTATAATTATCCCTGTTATCCTTAATATTTCATTATTTTTTTTGGTATTTTTGTTATCCCAGTTAATTTATTTATTTTAAAAATATTGTTCATTATTTTTCAGTTGGAAACTCAATGCTTCTGTAAAAAAAAAGAAAAAAAAACAGCCATTATTAAACTTTGTTGTTATCTTTGTTAACTAATAATCATGCAGAAAGAACAAAAAGGAAAAAAAAAGAGATCAAAAAAAATATAGAATATATTGACATTGTGTTTTCTTATTGTTGAACGTTCAAACTTAGCAAATCATTAGAATATTATTTTTTTAACTATTATCATTATTATTATTGTTATTGGTATTGGTATTATAAACACCAACACGAGAAGATGGAGTTAGATAATGATATTGATCAAGAACTAATTTCTTACCAGTAGCAGCAGTATTAACTTGATCAGTCGATGTTGAATATGCCTTACTACGATAACTACCCCGGCCACCACGACTATAACCATGACCATGACCACGACCACGACCACGACCACGTCCACGTCCACGACCACGAGCCCGACCACCACCTCCACGATAGGAAAAAGGTTCACTGTGAAAGTTATGCGTATTGTTGTCATTGTCATCGCCATCAAAAATAGCCTTCTTGTCAGAATGATTTAGGGCTTGTTGTTCATGTTTCTTGTAATTGATGTAATGCTTGTCATCTCCACTATTCTCGTTGCAAATTCTGTCAACTTTCACATTACCATTGTTATCATTATTTTGATTATTAAATTTAAGACGATAATTGAAAAATTGCCCTGCATTTTTAATAAAACTATAATTACTATTTCTGTGACTTTTATAATTTTTGGCATTTTCTTCGTTGAAGAAAGTACTTTTTTTCTTTTTTCCTTTGCTTTTTGCTTTGGACTGTAGCTCATCCTTATTAGAAGAAGTAATAGTTGAATCTTTATCGGAATTATTATTATTATTATTATTATTATTATTATTATTATTATTATTATTATTATTATTATTATTACTATTATTATCATCATCATCATTTGAGTTTTCATCACTATCACCACTACTTTTTGGTGATTTTCTACCACTTTTTCCGCCCGCTGTTAATGTTTCACTTGATGTTGTAGTTCCCTTAGACTTTTCAGATCCATCACTATCTGGTTCTCTACTTTTATTGTAATTATGGGAAGACTCAGATTTATATCCTGTAGATTCACTACTTCTATCACTATGTAAGTCGAGGGATATTTTACTTTTATCAACTTGATTGAATTCTTCCTCAGAACCACTATTGCTGTTATCTCCTGGATTTGAATTTGAGACTGCACTGGATTGTTTAGAAGTTCCAAAAGTTTTATAATAGCCATTATTGATACTATGATTATCACTATAACCGGTAGATGAACTACTTAAACTATCACTACTGTGCATTCCAGGGATATTCGTTCTTTTCCTACGCACACTTATGATACGACCATCAACATCTAATCCATCAAAGAAAACTGCATCATCAACAAGAGAAGGATCGGCAAATTCGACATATGCATAACCTTTTGGTAATCCAGATATACGATCACAGACAATAGTGACACGATTAACACTATCAGCACCACACCCTTTAATGTGTTCAGTGCCTTCCGAAAATAAAACTTTTAATTGCCAAGGTGAAATCTTAAAAGGGATGTTAGAGACATATATTGATCTTTTATCAATTTCTCTTTGATTTTTAGGTTGATGTGGACCTAACTTTATAGAGCTTGATGATTTATTCGATATATTGGAGACAAAAGATCTTCTTGATCTAATGGAACCGAGTGAAGAATTGGATTGATTTGATCTGTGTGATCTATGAGCTGTAAATGATTTAATAGAAAGATTGGACGTGTTGGAAGTATTTGATCTTACTGATCTGCTCGACGAATCTTTATTCATTTTAAATTGAGAATTGTAAGATCTCGTTGAACCGTTATCATTATTATTAGTATTATTATTATTTATTGAACTTATTGAACTTATTGAAACAGAACTATGATCATAAAAATTGCCACTGCCATCTTGTGAATTGATATTTGCAATATTACCATAGTCACAGTCAACGGTATTATTCATATGGTCATGATCGTTGTTCTTATTATTGTTATTGTTACATGTCTTTCTATTATAAGAATCATATTTTGAAATATTAAAATGATTAAGTGAGGATACGACGTGGTCTTCATCAGAAGAAGAAGATCCACCACTAGTTTTGGCAGAATCTAAATTTTGAGAAACATCACCTTCATCAACATCATCATCTTCTTCTTCCTCACCAAAATCATCTTGAGAATTATGTACACTATTACCATTATCTTCATCATCTGCTATATTTCCATATGTTTCAAAATAATCATTTAACTTCGAATTGACTGAATCATTATGAGTACTTAAGATATTTTGTCTAGCAGTTGCGGCATCGATATCTGAATTTGATGAAGCTCTTAAACGTTGGAAAAATTTAGAATAATCGGTTCTGATTAAATCATCATTTAAATTGTCGCAATTGCTATAATTGCTCTTAAAAATTGAAAGATTGGATTGTGAGTTATTAGAAGTACTTGAAGTTTTAGTTGTAGTTGATGATAAGTTTAAAGTTGAGGTTGAATTTTTCTGTGAAGTGTCTGGGGAACAAGAAGAATTTGAACCATTACTATTTATGTAATTCTTGAAGACGTCAAACGTATCGTTCAATTCATTTGGATCAACAGAAGGGTCCCTGTTCACAGAGGAAGAAGTTGGGGAAGAGGTCATTTTTTTCTTACTTTCTTTTTTTTAAAATGCGCAGTTCCAGCCCCGAATATGCGAAAATGTCAGCAAATTGCAGAGTTAGCAGTACGCTATATTTTCTTTTGAATTTTCCCAAAAGAGACGTCGGGGAGTTCCGTGATGAATTCGAAAATTTGTTTTAATAAATTGAAGATAATAGTCAGACGGAGTGGGGATTATTGAAAGAGTGACCTGTATTTGTTTTATGTATAAAAATAGAAAGATATGTATATGGAAAAACTGGCTTGAGTGTATATCTAATACCTCTAAAATCTATTCGATAAATAAAAGGAGAATGATAATTTTGCAGTTGACAAACTAATGTTGAAAATAATTAAGCAAACAATTAACGCAATATAATTGGTAACTGTTGTAACTAAACTAGATGTTTGAGATATATATACACAGTAAATATATCAGTGTTTAGTAAATATGGATTTAATGTATCTTTGATTATAATATATTTTTCCTCTGCTATGACTAAACTCGTGTGAAAATGAGATAAAGGTCGAGAAGAAAGGGGAAGTAGAAGAAAGGAAGAGAGACCAGAAAATAGAAAAAAAAAAGAAAAAGGGATCCCACAAGAAAAATAGGAGTGGAAGGCAAATTAGAAATTGGAGAAAGGAGAAAGGAGCCGGTTTTTACGAGGAAAGAGGAAAAGGGGAAAAGGGGAAAAGAGTATATATCTAAGATCAGCTTCAATTATCGGCGATTAACAATTAATGGCCAAAAGAGGAGGTATAAGTTGTTTGCCGCCGTGTGGGTGATTTTTTCATGCCAAATCTAGTTTGTGGAGTTATCAGATTTCCTTCAGATTTGCCTCAAGTCTGGTTTTACAGTCTCGTGAAGAGATCGTAAGGATTGGATTGATGTTTATGATGACATGTGTATGTATATATACAATTCAACATCTTTCCATCTGTTCATCGAGTGGATCTTCCGGATGTGCATGTGCAGAGGGCAGATATTGGGGGTTAAAAGAAGGTGGACGCAAAACAGAAAACGGTGATTGTTTTTACGAAAGTTTGCCATTATTCTTTGTTGTTCAGTCACTTTTCTCGTGTCAATAATAATTGCCAGATTTCAGATTTTAGATGTCGGATTTTTTTTTCCAGCATCTGTTTGCCCTGTCTTGCTTCTTCGGCCGTCTAGCTATTCATACGTCAGATTTATACATGTGCACTTAAATATATATATATATATATAAAACTTCCACGACGTTCTATCGGTGATCCGTTTCCGGGCGGTGCTAATTGATGGTGTCAACTGATACCTCGGCTGAGATTTTGAGCGCTCTGTGCTGCATTCTGCATTCTGCATTTTTCAGTTTTCAGTTTTCAGTTTTCAGTTTTCAGTTTTCAGTTTTCAGTTTTCAGTTTTCGAGATTTTTTCCGGCCTCCAGCCTCCGCATTGTATGTGCATCTTATAGAGCTGTCGGCCTCGACCTAGGCTTAAGCCTCAATTTCCGTTCTTTGGCATTTGGCTCTTACCCCTTGCTACTAACCTGCGTGCCTTGTTATCAATAGTCAAACACGTTTATCAAATCTGAATTCGACAAGGGCGTAACCTATGGGGAAATCCAGTATGTTTATTGTAGGTAACAGACTACACATAATCTACGCGCAAGATGATGCTCCGAGATCGAGTCTTGTGTGTCTAAAAGGGAAAGGTGCGTTCGATGAATCTCTTAATACACAGGTTATAGTTTCTTGAACCTTACGTCTACACGGCCTAATCGTCTCCGTGTCATTTAACATCTAACCAAACTAACAAATGCACATGATATATACGCTTTCTAGCTGATTTGGATCGATATCGTAATGGAGAGTATTGCAGTTGTGGTTAAATAGCAGCTCTTAAAGCTCTATAAGTTACGGATAAATTCATGCATATACCCACAAAGTTGTAACGTTCCAAAAATAGTGATTCATTGAACAATTGAAAATTTAATGTGAGTGTGCTGTGAAAATTGCTTTCCCTTTTGTTTTTTCGCAGACTAGTCGTCATCACCTAGTTCAAAAAGGAGCCCTTTTGAAATTTTTATTCTTACCTCAAACTTTGCATTTTCTTGTTTCCATTACACAGTTAACAGCTAGGCCTGCTACATATATACATCTTATATATACTATCTGTTAGCGGGGGGTCTATTAATATCAATGTAAAAGCTAATCATGTAGAAAATACATTTAACCGGCTAGCAGCTAGCTAGATTCCCTATAGACAATCAATGTTGTTTGTTAACAATTGAAGAAAAAATCCAAAAACCCCCGGAAACCTTAAAATGAAAAGGATCCCTTACTAATTTAATTTTCATTGCAAAAAAAATTGAAGCAGAGATAGAAAAAAGGATCCCTTTTGCCCGTGTCAGTTACACTATTTTTTCTTTTCCAAATTGGCATTGCTCGGGGGCCAATCAATTCAGTTCAGATTTGTCGGGTTTAATTATTTTTGATGATTATTGCAATCAATGTAACTATTGTGTAAAATGTCATATAAAATGCCTCAAACAATTTATGAGGATCTGCGCTCCGGTTTATGTTTATCTAAAATATACACACATTATGCATCAGTGTAAATGTCGAACCCAGAGCTTTTGAACACCCACCACCAACCCATAAATTTGGGCCTTTTGCAATTAATTATATTATTTATAAGTCTACACTTTTAGATTGACACGCTTTTTCGTTTACCGGATTATGATCTTCCCATTCATTTCTACATACAGTAATTATTGCTAATTAATTTTCGATATACCGGTTTCACATATGTTTCTTTTTATAATATCTTCGTTTCAAACTATCTATAATAGCCTATCGAGCACTCATAAACTTTGTTAGACTATAAAATATATTCACCGCTAGTTTGTAACATTATAGAGAGATTCAACTGTATGAATAAATAAAAAATCCTTCCAAATCTAAATCAAACGTTAAAATTTTAAGAGCTCTTTAGATCTGAAAATCGTTTATCAGACTCCTTCATTTAACATAGTAGTAATAATATTATCAATTGAAAGTTGTGGAATCATCCCTTTAACAATTTTTATATATACTGCATGTTGGATGGTTCTTAAATATATACGGAATCATCAATTATCAATATCT
>JAJMLM010000232.1:0-57508 GCA_030569635.1 Pichia thaimueangensis
GCGGTCCCAAACCTACAGGCGGGACCTAGATTTTGCCGACCAAATTCCTGGGGCCCTCGCTGGGCCCCAGAAATTACAGAGGGGGCGGAGGGGCCTCTCGTATAATGGGGTCGCGAACAATCAATTTTTACAAATTTACTTACCATAGATTAAGAATTTGCATTAAGTGCATTTCTTTTTAAATCGACTGTATATATATTATATCGAGATGAAGCTTCTTAAACAGATTTTCAGTTATATGCTTTGTTCACTATGGTCCGGAGTGAAATCTGGAGATGGTCTGACCACATAATCTACACCTATAGATAATCAATCGATTAGTTCAATCAACTGAACTAAAAGCCCTATGTATCAAGCTTAGGCATGTTTCCATTCCTTCATAACATTCATCCACGATCACCAATCACCTTGTCAAATTTAACACTTTATATTTTCATCAAAATTCACGCTATAATATTTCATCATTTGTTTACACACAACCAATGATTTCTGATCAGTGCATAATGATCGCTATTTAGTAGCTAATTGAACAATGCAATTGTTACATGTAATTGGTAAAGTGCAACTCTGGTATATGTATAGGTCTGGTCTGGTGCCAAGACCATCGATAAATGATAATTTTGGGGTACCGTTGATTAAATTTCATAGTGATCCATAAAATATCCTTAAGGCCCATATATGCATATAATATTCCAATATGTTGGCAATAAATAGTTAAATGTTTTTATTTATTTGTTTATTTATTTATTCCAAATTTACATAAGACCAACAGCATCACAATTCACAATCCAAATTATTGATCAAATAACGTTGTTTATTCGAAATTAATTTTCCTTTTGAACATGGCATCACGAACCATGAGAGACTAAAAAAACCTGAAAATGTGTATCTTAGAATCAAGATGAGGAATTGAATTTTTGAATTTTAACCATGGAAGTGATCTAGTACATATCTTTATTTAAATGTTAGAAGCTATAAGTATAAATCTGTAAGGTGTAGGTAATGCAGAATATATTTAACTAGAAGTTTTTACTTATTATTTTTTCAAGTAATTATATTTAATTTTAAAACTGCGATCTTTTCTGATACACATAATTTGTAGTCTTTTTTTTGTTTTGCAAACTTCAACACTTTATAAATTACATTCGTGTAGTCCCTCTGAACTCCGAGCGGGTAACAAGTAACATTAGTAATATTTCGAGAGATAAGACTGCACCCTCAGACCGGCTGGAGGCTGAACAAATTGTGGCGCGTGAGGTAAATGAATTTTGCATTTGGATTTCAGTTATGCCTTAGCTCTTAGCCACTCGCATACTCGCTACAAAGGCGAAAAGCAAAAAGTGTTTCAATTTGAAAGTGGTAAAAGGTATGTGTGAGCATTTGAAGGCTTTAAGCCGTAATTGTATGCAGCCTTCTTAGAGTTGAAAAGCGTAAGTGGCAACGAAAATTGAAAATACTAAACAACCCAAAGGTTTTTTTTTCATAATGACAATAATAACAAATGATAATTATAAAGATACAAAGTTTGCAAAAGAATTAATTAATCAAATACGTAGAATTCCAACATTAAAGTATTTTGAGCACAAAACTGAACCGTTGCTCTTCAGATCACTTTATTTTGCATTATCAGATTATTATAAATATTATGATTATATATTCCCCAAAGAATTTAGAATAATTGATTATCCTCACAACTGGGATGATGTTAATGAAACAATTTTCAATAAAAGTTTTTATTTAGATCAAGTTGAAAATAAATCAAAAGGTCACATAGGTCATATCTGTGCTGCTGTGATTCCAGCTGGGAAAAATGTTTATAATTGTGATACCTGTGGCGTTGATTCCACTTGTTGTTTATGTGAAGATTGTTTCAACGAAGAAGAGCATTCGGATCATGATGTAAAAATACATAAATCAACAGGGGATGCAATCTGTGATTGTGGTGATACAAGTTCTTGGAAAGTACCCTTGCATTGTAAAGCAAATGAAAATGAGGAAAAACTTAAAAAGCTTTTACCTCCTTTACCCGAAGCATTGAAAGAAAATATTTCAATTATGATCCGTGTTTTATTTGATTTTATATTAGATGTTCATTCAACCAATTTGTCGCCATTACCATGGTTTGATCTTAAACAAAATCAAAGAGAATCATTTTTAGAAGATTTGGCAAAAATTGATACTATATCTCCTTATAATTATGATGTTCATGATGCATATAAAGCGTTATATACTCCTGATGTTTCAAAAGGTCCTGATGAAAATGTTGTTATTCTTGGTGATTTCATGGATTATTACTGTTTAGTTGTTTGGAATGATGAATTTCATAATTTTGATGAAGCAAATAGATTTTTGAGTGTAGCATATTCGACAAGTTCAGATTATGAAAGTGATGAATTCCCCTTTTTTGAATTAAATTATTCTTATTATTCTGACATGGATGTAAATGAGGATGGAGTTACAGAACTAGCTAAAGTTATTGATGAAAAGGGGTTTGTGCTTTATGCAAGATCAACGGATAAATCGGTTCTTGAAAAGAAAGTTGATAAATTTAAACATTATGAAGAAATGGGGCATTCAAAGTTAAATTATAATATAATAACTGCTAAGGAATATGCCAACATTTGTTTATCTCGTTCGATAATGGTTTGGTTTGATTACATTCTAAAAAATGAAAATATTCTTTTAACTGATTACATTAGACAAGAAATAACTAAAGTACTATTTGAACCTGCCAAGTTTACTCTTCGATCAATTCCCTTATTTGATGATTTGCTGGATTGTCATTTCCTCTTGAATAAAGACATGGGAATACCAATATATAAGGAACATCTTGATTGGGATGGCGAGTCAAAGACTTACATTGACAAAATAGCAGTGAATTTTGGTGATACCCTCAATCCTGTTACAAATGTTGAGTATTTAGAAAATGCTTCAAGATTGCAGTATATGACATTTTTTGAGATGAGATTCCCAAAATCAATGAGAAAGTTATTTAAAAAAATTATTATTCCAACAATTTCAAATACAACAGAAACAAGGTTTGAATTTTCTAAACAACTTTTGACTATATTACCAACCTGTGAGTATAATGTTGCGAAAAATGATAGAGAATGGCATTTGAGTATATTAGAAACATTTAGATTACAGGTCTTCCATGATCCAAATGCTGGCACAGAATTATTAAAATTAGGTTTACTTACAAATGTTATTGATAGTATTCTCAATATTTTTGGTAAATCGGCTTCATTAAGTGATGGCAAATATAGAATTCTATCTTTAAATTCCTGGAAGCTAAAACGTTCAACCTCCACGTTGGCTAGATCAATTGAAGGATTTAGTACTCTTTTAAAATTTATTCATGAGGGACATGATCAAATTTTTCAAGATGATTTTATTTTCAAAATTTTAAGATTATTTACTGCCTTTGAAGAAATTTATAAAATGACAAGAAAGTCAGATGTTCATGAATTATATGAGGATGAACAAAGATGTGCAATGTACTTAAGTAGTGAAATTCCTTTATATTCAATTGCAGAAAGTTTAGGCAAAATTTGTTATGGCTTTACTTCTCCAAATGAACAAGTGGAAAAGTCGATTATTTTAATAGCCAGTTATTTAAAATCCAAAAAAAGGATTTATCATAGAAATAGTACTATTAATTTTGACATTACTCAGGATGGCGTAACAATATGCCACCCTATTGGTGGTTTATTAGCGGAAATAACAAGAGGTTATAAATTCCATACTCCAGAGTTATTTTTAAAGTCTATTTCATATGTTAGTCACAAATCAAATGGTACCTCTACATTTCAACTAGATACAAGAAATATGCTTTCCAACTTTATTGGTGTTGCTGATGAGATGTTACAGCCTTGGGTTTTTCGGGCTCAACTGATCTCTAATTTTTGGGTAAGAAACGGTGTTTATGCAGATCTTGCAAATTCTTTCTTTGATTTATACCGGCCACATAATAACCTTTTCATGATGCAGCAAGGAATTCTTTTGGACCAATTGCCATTGGATGATTTTATTGATAGGTATATGTTGCAGCATTCAATTTATGGTGATACAAATTTTGATAAGACGATATATGAAGAGAAACTTCCGGTAATATTATGTGAGTTTGTTTCAACATTTTATCATATTTTAACTTTTAGACAATATTACGATTCAAATCTTTCATATAAGGGTTGTGCTATGTTATTTAATGAAATTACTGTTGCATGTATACTTGCATGTAAGTCAATGAAATATTCTGAATTACAACACCTATCCCCAAGTGATTACTATCCTGAAATTGTTGAAAAAATTGCTAAATATATTGCTCCAGTCAAGTATAATGAATACGGTATGTATACTATAGCTGATGATTATTGGGGTAATGTTGATCCATTTAATTATTTTAATACATCAGTGACAACTTCAGATGTTGAGGAATCCGTTATCAAAAATCTTGCTAAACTTAAAAATAAAAAGGAAGACGATATTGTTCTAACTCCATATTTATATCCACTAAATGAAAATGATGCGGTGAAGTTTAAGAAAATTGGGGAGTATATGAAAACCAAAGATTTTGTTAAATTATTATACAAAATTTTAAGATTTGCTGTTACCTCTGAAATTGATTCTCATTTGAATGTAACTTTACAGTTAATTCATGCAATTATTCTTGATGACGAATTGTACAATAAAGAGAATCATGGTTTAAAATATTTTGTTGAAATTCCGATTTGTAATTTACTGTTGAATGCCGCTGAAAAGACTGATATTCCTAGATTCATTGCTAAGAAGGCATCCACTATATTGGAAAAATTACTTTTGAAAGATGATGATGTTTTGACATCTTTGATGGACTGTTTTGGTGAATCACATATTGAAGAATATAAGAAATCTAAACATGGTAAGAATTTGGAAACTAAAATGGAACGGAAGAAGAGAATGGCATTAAAACGTCAACAAAAAATTTTGAAAAAGATGAAGAAACAGCAAACTGCTTTTGCTGACAATAATAAAACATTCTTTGAAGATGCTAACACAAAATCAGAAAGTTCAAAAAATACAAATGATTCATCAATGCCTGGATTTCAACATCACCATGAAAAAGACGCCAGAATATGTATCATCTGTAAGAATCCGGAAAATGATCACTCAATTTTTGGTGTTCCTGCGTTTGTTTCGACATCCTCTATATTTTGGACCATTCCAACAATTGACGACGAACCGCCTGATTTTATGGTTCCTGAATTTTCTGAAAAACACTTAGTTGGTGATAATAAAGATGGAAAATCATCATGTACCAGAGAGAAACTTGTTATTCATGGATGTCCACATGGTATGCATTATTCATGTTTTGAAACTATGCTAAAAAAGAAATCCATGACCATTAGTAATTTCACTTGTCCATTATGTAAGGGTAAATTCAATACATTTCTTCCATCGTTAAGGATGGGTGAAATTGAAGTTGATCCAAATGGTTTTGAAAATATCAAATATGATGCAGAACGTATTTACACATACTTTTATGGTGATAATGCAGTAGCTTTAAGAAACCAGATTTTTCAAGGTACTGTAGCCGATGCTGTTAAACGTGCTGGTAAAGGTTCTGAACTGTTAGCACAAGCAGTACAATTGATTGAGAAAAACCTTTACTTGAAAAAATGTTTGCCCCCTTTCAAAGCATTACTTAATTCATACTACAGAAATTCAAGAAAGGGTTTTTACTCGCAATTTTCTATGCCATTACTTATTGCATCAACTTTAGAAATGTATGAAATTTCTAGCAGAAATGAAGGGACTATTGCTCTTCCAGAAATCTTAACATCTATTTTGAAATCGTTATTGCAATTCAGAATTATAATTAGTAATCATGATTTTACACGTGGTGAGAAAGAAAAGCAGAAATATTTTGAATTTTTATTAAACAACCCCTATCTTGGTTTTATGGAAACAACTGTGGTATTATTTACCGAAAGTGATATCCCATTAACTACATGTATCAAATATGCAATTATGAAGAGAATTGTGTATATAGGGCTCTCAATAATGCAAAGATTTAATGCCAATCGTCATAATTTAAATTTTGATTCACTTTTCGAAGATGGTATTGAAAATTTACCTTCTACATCGGTTTCGTATCAGGCGTTAGCTAATATTTTAGATGATATCATTAAGGTGTGTCATTCTCATGATGGTCCAAAGTATAAAAGAAAGGATTTTTTTGTTCAAAAATTATATAACATATTGAAATCAAATTATAAATATTACCAGAGGCAGGTCAAATATCTTTCATTATTTTTCAACACACTGCCTGTCGAAAATGGTGAGCCATTATTACCAACTTTAGATGAGATTTTATCTGATTCATTAAAAAGCGATAGTAATGAAACTGATTTCAAAATTCTTTTAATCAAAACCATCACTATGGGTTTACAGGAGAAAAAATTTCCAAAATGTCATAAACGTGATGAATCCATTGATATTATTGAATATCCAAAACCTGTTCATTTGATTAGTTTACCAGAAAAACTAAAAGATATTGCACTTTCTAATCAAACAGAAAAAGTCATTATGAGAGACGAATTTGATGGCATACGCGTCAGTCATGTTAAATGTTCCAGTGTTTGTTTACATTGCGGTAAATGGGTTAATAAAACAGCAGAACATGTTAAAGAATGTAAATTAAGTGGTTATAGTACATTAATGTTTACACCAATGAAGAATCAGTTAACCCTGTTAATTGCTAAAATGGTTACTGGTAGAATCTTCAAAATAGAATCACCATATTTGAATAGACATGGCGAACCATCTAAAGGGTTAGTTGGATTAGGAGATGCGGGTACATTGAGTAAAGCACGATATGAACATTTGCAACAAGTTTGGTTCAATCAATCCATAATTGCACAACATATTCGTGACTCATCTGATGTTATTCAATTTTTCCCTATTTCTAATGATGCAGTTAGCGATGTTTATATTCCTGGTATTTTTGAGCCAAATGAGGAGTCGTTGCAATCTATAGTTCCACCGTCATCAGCTTTTGGTCGTCTCTTTGGTTTCCCGGATATGGTGTTTGAACCAGGTGTCGATGCTACTGATCCACGAGTTGGTTTTGCACCATTTGGTATGATACGAGATAATGATATTGATAGAGATGTAGATGATCCTGACTACAATGAAACTGAGTATGCTAGTGACGGGGAAAATGTATTTACTGGAAATCTTATAGCTGGTTTAAGAGCAATGCAAAATGGACTAGCGCAGGCACGGGGAAACAACAACGAAGATAATGATGCAAATAGAATCAATTATGAAGAGGACGATGATGATGATGATGATGATGATTATAATAATAGTAATGACGATCATGATGAACATGCAGCTGGTGATGATGATGATGATGATGACGAAGACGAAGACGACGACGATAATGATCATCCTGATAGTGATAATGACCCTATGGCAGGTATACATGCTTATATGAGGCGAAATGGAAATCAAGCTGTTGATATGTATGGCAACCCTTACCCTCTAGATGGGGATGATGAATATCTAAGTGATTCGGATTATGGATATATTGTTCCAAGAGAAGATATGCGTTTTCCTGGAGATGACGATGAAATGGACGATGATGAAGGATTTGAAGAAAATGAAGAGAATCAATCTTATTATGGAGATGGTGAACCATTGGGTATAGATGATTTAAGTCCTTCCGAACTTCACCCAACTTTTGGGGCAGATGCTAGTGATGATGAAGAGAACTCTGTGATTTGGGAAGATAACGACAGCGATAACGTACATGATTGGCATGTAAATAATGATAGTGACGAGGATCAAGTCATGTGGTGATATGGGTGTTTATTTAAGTATAACTTTGTGGTTTGATTGTTGTGTATATAGGGTGGAATGGATACCATACAAATATAAATATGAGATAAACTCAGCCGTAATCCATAAGCCGTAATCCGTACTCGACCGCAAAGGGCGGAAACATGTTGCATCTGCGACACGGGGGTTGTTGCACCGTGAGATGAGCAGCCAATCAGAAACGTTCCATTTTAAGCAGGTGTCCGTTTTGCGTCGCACTTTGTCTTTCTACTGCGCGATCCCGTTGCCAGTGGAGTGCTGGGACAGATGAGTACATGGGAACAACCCTGTCGATATTGGAATGTGAATCCCAGGGCTTCGGACGTATCTGCCAAAGGCCCTAGGAGAGTCGTATAACAAGAATCAACATGTCAATCTATTCCAGTATCTACAACACCGTTTTCAAGAGAAACTCAACTTTTGTTGCATCAGTTTTTGCATCTGCTTTCGTTTTCCAAGTTGTCTTTGACGAAGCAGTTACTTCATGGTACCTTAACAGAAACAAGGGTAAACTTTGGGCTGACTTAAAGCCAAAGGTTTTAGCTGGTTTTGAATCCGAAGAAGATGATGACGAATAGATTTCATAAAATTCATTTTCTTATTTGTCCAAAACTACAAAAATTATTCACAAAATAGAAAAAAAAATCTATATATATTGCAACAAATGCAAATAAAAACTCCAAATTTTAATAAAATCTGTCAATTTTTGATACATAAACCATACATATATCGATTATTACGCAACTTTCATAAATTGACCGGACTTATTTACCATATATTTATTCTTTCTATGTTTAGTCTTTTATACAATGCTAATATAAATGAAAACATAAATGTTTTATTATAAAGTTACGACTATTAATTGATTAATGGTAATGTAAAATTACTTAATAAACGATTGAAGAATTATACATTAAATTTGTCAAGAATATATATGTTATACAAATGTCACGGATCTAGACAACAACAACCATTCCTTCATCTTCATCACTTTCATCATCATCATCATCATCACTCTTCATTTGAACATCTTTATCGTTGTCTATTTCTTCAACTTTGTTTAACATATCCTTGATTTCGTTCATTTCTTCTTCGTCGCCCTTTTCTTCGCCTTCATCCCTCATTAACATTTGCACTAGACGATCACATAATTCAGTAATCATTTCATCTTTAGATTCTTTATGTAATTCTCTAACAACAGGGTATACACTCTTCTCTCTTAGAAGTTCTCTACCCTTTCTTGTAGCACATAACAGCAATAAACTTTCAAGATGTACAGAAATTATATCTTTCAATGGTTCCATCTTCCTATCTTCATCAAGAAACTGAAGTTCATCAGGTAATTCTAAAATCTCGTCATCGGATAATCCTTTATTTCCTGGTAATGCAATTGGGCCCAAAATATAAGATAATAAATTGATTGGATCTTCAAGGAAAACCATATGCTTTTCAATATCAAATAATGAATTTTTAATAGTAGAAGCAACACCTTCCCTTCTCACTTTGGCATCCCATTTTTCAGTAAAGACTAATAATTTTGTTAATGGAATAATATTATCGTAGGTTTGCTCTGTCACAAAATATTCACGGCCTTCTTTGAACCTGGATAAATCTGCAAAAAAATATGCCAAATAATCATATACTGCATATTTATTGATTTGTCTTTCAGATCCCTTCACAAACATATCCATTAAGCAATCCATGGCCATATTACTTTTAAAAATTTCTTTTTGCTCATCACTTATTTGAATCTCAGTTTTGAAAATTGTTAAAATATTTTCTGTCTTTGCTAAATTGGCTAATAACATACACATTAATTCAGCATTCAAATTTTGTGGGTTTGGTAATGATTCAACTAAAAATTTTAAAAATGCTTCATCTCTAGAAATTAATAAACGAAGTTCTTCATCGTCACATAGATTGACTAAAATTGTTAGTGCCTCGTTGACAGTTTTACCCTTCTTCTCATGGGTAAGTTTGATTAAATCTGGAATAGCTCTACAATTATCATATTTGAAGATCTCTTGTTGACTATTTGCACCACCTGGAGAAAATTGGACTAAATTTTCAAGGGCAATCTCTCTAACGTTCAAAGCTGGATCGTGTAAAAATCCCACAAGTTCTTGTAATTCTGTTGGCATCTTGGTTTAGTAAATGTTGATTATATACTTAAATGATCTTCAGACTTTCTCTATTTACCCTACAAATTTAATCGGAGAAAAAAGTAAATTTTTTTTAATTTTCATGTCGAAAAAAAATTTTGTCGCCTAATGCGGAAAATGAAAAATCGACCGATTTACAATTTACACAAACATGTTCTTCTTTAATGTTTTTTAATTATTATATTCCTAAATTATCCTACATATTCCTATCCATATCGGTTAGACTTACCAAGCCAGTTATGTTTTTATAGTACAAAATAAAATTAATAATTATAGATATAGGTTTATAAATTTAGAGTTTGATATTAGCTCGCTCTAGGATGAACTTTTTTATTTTTCAAAATAAAGTTCTCTTTCAAAAGTTGTTTAAGAACGTGCTTGGAATTAGGATCACGTTGCATTTTACCACGTAATGCTTTGACAAGAACGGACAATTCAATAGGACCATTGACTAAAAGACTATCAAGATCCTCACGTGTTAATACATTAGGATCAGTAGGTCTAATCTGAGTCTCACCAATCAAGTCTCTACGAATAGCGGTTCTAGGATTCCATTCACCCATAGGAAATTGCTGAAGAATCTGTGTTGTTGCTTTAATAGTAATAAATCCTCCACGATAATTTTCAACAAAAATCTTACTTTTTGATTTAGTTTTCTTGTTTTTGGCAGCAAATATATCATCACCATCTGTCGGTTCATTTTTGACTTTAATTTCATCCTCACTACCGGGTTCGGCCTTGACTTTAATTTCTTGATCATTTTCCTTATCTTTTTCTTCCTTTATCTTCTTTTCTTCATCATCGGATTCATTTTCACTTTCAAGTTCACTCTCAGACAGATATGGATTTTCTTCCTCGTCGTCACTAGCGTAAACTTCATTCATTGCATTTTTGCTTAAAGCTTTTCTCAATTTTTTACTTTCTTTGTCTTCCTTTTTAACTTCAAATAAATCATCAAAATCATCGTCTTCTTCCTCTTCATCGACGGGAACTTTTTCAATTAAATTATTTGCACTTAACATCTCCTTCTTCATTTTGCTCTCAATTAATTTTTTTTCATCATCGGGACCTTCCATAATTGGAGCTTCTTCATCATCTTGAAATTCGTCATCATAATCTAAATCTTCATCTTCATCTGATCTTTTCCCGAATTCGTCATCTTCATCTGCGCCTGCTTCTCCCCCATCATTTCTCTGTATTTTTCTATATCTTAAATCAACTCTTTTACCACTGGTTGCTTCATCAAACATTTTTCTCATCAACCATCTTTGACCTGAACCACCTCCTTGTTTCATTTTGGCTTCGGCTTCTTCTAAGGTTAAAGTAGCATATTTATTCCTCGATGTAAATTTGTAAAATTTTTCAATTGGAGCTAATTTAAAACATTTATTGACATTATCTAATATCAAAACACAATAATTATCATTTATACCGGCTTCGTAGTTACCAACCCATGCTTGATGCGCATCATAATCTTCTAAAACCCAAGGATAGAACTCTTCGTATCTTAATTTTCTCTTTGCTTCATTATAAACTTTGACTTGTTTTGTTCTTTTCTTTAGCAATTGTTTCTTTTGCTTTCTTGCACCACCATCCGGAGCAACTAATTGCATCTGCCTTTCTTTTTCTTCTTCCTTCTCTCTTAAATCCTGTTCTTTCTTTTTCTTTTCATCGTACAATTTCCTCTCACGTTCATCTAATCCTTCAACTTCCAATTCTTCATCAATTTGTTCGGTCGTCAATTCCTTTTTGCCTGTTCTCTGAATATATTCTTCTCTCTTTACGACTTGTTCCTTTTCTTTTTCTTCATCTTGTTTTTTCTTTTCTTCTAATTCTTTTAATGACATTTGGAATTGTAAATTTTTCGGATCTTTCCTGTGTAATCTCGTGGGCTGTTCAAAATCTTTGGTCGGATCTACCTTCTTTACACTGTGAAATTTAAGAATATGATACCTAGTCTCTTCTAGTTCTTCTTCTGTACATGCTCGAAGTGGGAATACATCATATTCAGGTTCTTTTGAGGTTATGGGTTTTGCAGTCGAGGATTCCGTCTTGACCTTTGGTTGACTAGAAGATGTGGTGGACAATGAAGCAGACATATTTATATTAGAAGATAATGATGAATTTATGGCTTGAGCTTTAGCTGATGCTAACAGATGGAACAATGAATAGGTATATATGTTGAAAGAGAAAAGATATATAACAACTTGTATGTTAACCAGTCGAAATTCGAAATTACCAGACATGAATGAGACCAGAAAATATTTCGCCACTCGCTAACTGGAAGGCCAAAATTTCAAGATTAAAAGCATTTTGCATTTTGCATTTTCTCTAAATATTTAAGGCTATAATAACTATAAAAAGATTGGGAACAGAAAAACGGTATTGGGCTAAAAGGAATAGAATGGATTGCACAAAGAAAGGTGTCATAAAGAAAAAGGAAGCAGGAGTTGAAACAAAAGCTGATAAGCCTATTTTTGTCCCAGCACAGGCATACAACAATAGTATATTACAATACTACAAGGATGTTTCGTGTTTAGTCTTAGGATCTGCATGTGGTATATTACAATTACATGCTATTAATGGGTTAATATTTTTTGTTTTAAGTTCTGTTATCTCAAGTTTTATATTTCAGTTATCAATGACAACATTCAGTGGGGCAAATAATAAAATAACGGATTATTATTTACATCCAATCAAGGAGATTTATTTAAGCGATTTTGGAAGGCAAACTGCTACTTTCACCATGATGTGGTGTTTATTAAATGCGTTGGTATCATATTAGAAGTTAGAGGATTTATAAATTATATAGAAGTATTCAAATTTTGACGAAATAACGAAGATGCGAAAGAACCTATAGCTATTAAATCATCCAATTCTGCCAAAGAATCATCAAATGGATCAATTGATTTTATTGAAGATATTTGACCAGCTAAATCACTTAAAAGATTTAGAGGCGTAGGGTCATATGGATAGCGTTTACTTTTAACAAGATCTAAAAAGATTAAAGCTTTGGTTAACTTTTCATTCAAATTTTGTAGTTCTAATTGTGTACAATTACCGGAAGATTCATAAGACAATATTGGAATCTTTGGAGTATTATTATAAGTGGAAAGAGTTATTTTTTCGGCTTCCATGTATTTGATCTTAAAATTTAGTTTTGATAATGTATCCTTATTTAAAGAAAAAACATTTATTTTGGAGTTTAACTCGGAATCGGAAATTGTATTATTCAAATGCAAGAATAAAAGTGAATCCATGTTTATATTTTCTATCAAATTTGGTTGTTTCTGTATGTCATTTAATAGATCTATTTGATTCTTTATTACGGAAATATGTTTATTATAATTATGATTATTTGTATTATTGTCGATTATATAAAAACCAACCAATTTCAAATATCCCTTTCCGTAAACCTCTCCTAACAAATTCAAATGGTCACAAAAGGTTATCTTATTGTTATACTCAGAAGGTGGTATTTCAAAAGAATATAATAGTGATGTGGAAGATTCTGCAGTTTTTCCCAATATGAAACCGAAAAGCATATCATTTTTATGAGTTGCACGATGCGTGTGATCGGATAAAGAAAGTAATAGAGTTGGATGAACAATTGCTTCTAATGGCATGCTTGTTTACTCTGCGTGGGTATCGTATCCGGTATCGGATAAAAGAAACCATAGGTTGTAGAAGTGGAGAAATAACAGAGAAACCTGAGTATGGGGTAATGGTAAACTAATAAAATAGATCTGATATCTCATTTGACGCGGGCTATAAGTTTTAAGTAAGAAAGCCATTACTAGAAAAATTATGCCATACTAAAAATTATGGAAGGCCAGCGTCAGATAATTTTCCTATACTACTTTACTACCTACAAATTACTTTTTACGGCACAAGAAATTTATTAACGTTGGATGAACAGTTAGTAATTAACAATCTAATTGTATTATATAGCATAGTTGACAGCAGTTATTGGAAAAGATTTAGTCCTCCATCATTATGTCGTAATCATCGTCATCGTCGACATCTTCGATCATCTCAGCTTGTTGTTGTTGCAGAAAAGCATTGTGCAATGCAACTTCATTCCAGTGATCATCATGGGTATAATAAGAACCATAGCTACTCATACCATCACGTAGACTCTGTTCTCTTGAGGCCAAGTGGTCCATTTCGTAATCGTCGACCATCATATCATCTTCTTCTTCTTCTTCTTTGTTTATGTTATTATTGTAATAGTAGTTATTCTCATCTTCATTGAGTTCTTCTATGTGATGATCACTGAAATGATTGTTCCTTTTATTTAACCAAGTCGTAAAGTTTTGCCAGACAAGTTTTGGAGGATTATAATACTTAATTAAAGAGAAATATTTTGCCAAATATTCATCCCATATTAATTTATAAATCAAATCATCAACATCGGGATCTGAATCTGACTCTTTTGCTTTATATCTTGAGATCAATTTATTCCATGCTTTTTTCAAATCCAAACCACATGATATTACCAATTTATCTAATCCCGTCTTACGTAAATCGTCCAGTTGGACTTTTTCAGTTATCAAATCCAGTTGGTCTGGATTTTCACGTAAAAATTGGTCAATATTTCGAATGACAACTCTGTTAGGGTCAACGAGTGGTTTTTGGAGTTGTTCTTTGGTGAAGGAACCAAACATAGAATTCATCCCAGTTGTTGTGGATGTATTTCTGGGATTATTAGCTCCTATGGAAAGACCATTCAGATGATCAACGAGTCGACGTTTTGTGGCATGTTGGGAGTCTATTGGGTCTGTCAAATGTCTTTTGTGCGAATGAAACATATATATATATATATATATATATTTATCTCTGATACCTTATATAGTTGTTCCTTGAAGCTGTGACTTACTTGGAGAGGAGTTTCGGAAGTTACTGGAAACTGAAGACAAAAAAATGAGACAGTGTTCCGGTATTGGAACATGTATTACCGTCTATTTCCTACTTCCCATTTCCCAGAGCGGTATTTCCCCGGTGAGCGCTGAACGCCCGGAAAAACTGGAAGTTGCGAGAAAAAAAGAAAAAAAGAAAAAAAGAAAAAAAGAAAAGGGCTGCACCGCCACCGCGATACGTCGCCCCGTCGCATCACTGTGGCTGGTGACTTGGGAAAAAAGAAATCGAAAAGAAAACGAAAAAAATCGAAAAAATCGAAAATCAAACGAGCTGCGCTGATTGGCGAAGAACTGAAAAATCACCATGTCGTTTCAAGAGGTGTATACTCTATACATACTATCACTGCAATCTGGACAGAGGTGTCTTCTCCAGGAATTCTTCCTTTATCAAAAACTTACGTTTCTTCTCATCTGTACATACATATTACAGACAAGTATTGGTACCTATACAAATACATATTTAAATTCGAAATTTGCAACTTATCTTGTGCTACTGATCCACCATTCGTAAACAAGGGAACCAATTTCATGGAAACAATAAATATATCATACCATCTGTACATACTGATAATATAATGTTTTATGTTAAGGGGAAAGTACGATATTCTGGTATCAGGATACTATTGCAGTCGAATACTCTGCGATTTAATTCAACATCATCACCATCTCATGAATCCAATAATAATACTAACTACGCAGATAAAATAATATCCTTAGTTAAAACACCCGATGATTTTAGAAAGGAATTGGATCAGTTTATAAATTCAGATTTATCCAATTTTACAGATTTGAATATTCCTAATCCTTCCTTGGTGAACCAACGAATCATTACAAGAAATGTTCAATATAATTCAATAACAAGCTTAAATGAAATTTTAAATGATAATCAAGTAAAGAAAGCCTTAGAATTGGTTAAATCAAATTATCGACAAGGAAATTACCTTTCATTCATAGAATTTCAGAATTTATTTATTCAATTCCTTCCATTTAATTGGTATGCTTACTATTTACTCAAATTATATGAGGATCGATATGATCTAACAAAATGTAATGCTAAAATGTTAGTATTAATCATGAAAATCTCATTTTCAAATTTTGATTATAAATTATTTCATAAATTGTTCAAATTTTATCAGTCCAAAAATGAAAAAATTCCTGTCGATATATTAATGTCTTCAATTCAAGTCTATTTGAAAACTGAAAATATCCAAATTGCAACTCAGTTATTTAATCAGCAAGTAATGACAGAGCAGAGTTTACCTGCAAGAATTTTGGATTTATTTATTTCAAACCTTTATAATAAAACAAGAAACGTCAAATTATGTTTTTCATCTTATAGATTATGGTTGTCCAACAATTTATCAACTAATATATCAATTGATTCATTTATGTACAATCTATTATTAGAATCAAATCATTCAGAAGAAATTGAATGGATTGAAAAATCTTTGAAAGAACGAAATTTATTCGACAAATTTGCAATTCAGTTTGGTAATTTTTGTAATGATTTATCCAAAAGTTATCAAAATTATAATACTTTCATAAATTCAAACGATTTAATATACTTTACAAATTTAGCGAAAAGGGATAATGAACTCAGTTCATTATTAAACAACTTGACATATTTACATTTGCGTCATAGACATTATAATTTAGCATTAGATACATTTAAACGGGTCGATAATAAGAAAGATTTCCAGCTGACAATTTTTTCAATTTTAAGACATTTTGAAAAAGAAGAAAAACCCGATATAATTTTCAAGATCTTACAGAATTTGAAAAATGATTCAAATTATAGAATTCATTGGTCTCAAATTTTAATTTATTGGAGATCCATAATTAAGAAATACCCTCATTTAGGTTTCGAAATTGAGAAAAAATTCCAGAAATCTTTGAAAAAATCAAAATATCATAGATTTGGTTTCCTATCTAAGATGTTGTTGGTTAAAAAGCAATCCATTAACGGTCACACTTTTGAAATTCGATATTATCCGATAGTTAAATATGCCAATTTAGATTATGATTTGAAACCTTTACCTGCATCTCCTAAATTGAAAAATATAGAATCGAGATTATTGGCCGGCATACTACCGAATTCAGAACTATTGAGAAAGGGTATTAGACTAACAAATGATGAAGTTGAATTTAATAGATTGGTTGAAATATCAAATAAACTAGAGTTTAATAGAAATATCAAATTAAATGTAGAAATTTTCTATAAAAGTTGCTCATTTGGTATTAAATTATCAATTGAAGAATTTATCAACAATCAACTCGAAATTATCAATCAACTTAAATTCATCGATGATCAAGATTTGTGTGAATTGTTTAAAATTGCAGTTAAGTCAGAACTAAATGATGAATGTATGAAGATTTTACAATTATTTGAAAAGTTCAATGTAAAAATAGTTGGTGACCAACAAATACTTAAATTTTTATCGATGTTTATCAAATGGTGTTGGTTAAATCAAAATTTTAAAGATTTATTATTAACCTTAAATTGGTTGGAGAAGCAAACAGAATTTACAACTGATAAATTTTTTTATTCAAATTTAAAGGATGCTGCTTACAAAAATTTAAATAAGATTGAAAATGCAGATCTAAATAGTTTGGATGAATCTGATAAAGATTTCATCAACAATGTCTTGCCAAAAATAATGAATTATTATGATACGACTTTAGAGAAAATTAATGATAAAAATTCAGAAAAGAATAAATTAATTATTGCTGAGAGTTATAATTGTTTTTCACAATTAATGAGATGGGTTGATGAAGATACCGAAACTATCTTTGATGGTGATTGGTAGCTGTTGCATATTTTTTTACTAAATAAATTGACCTTTTGTTTTTTTTCTTTTATTTTATAGACTTTTTTAATTTTTATTATTACTTGTAAATATTATACATAAAGGTTATATATAGTGATTAAAATTACATAATTTAATTGGTTGAATTAAATTTCATCTTCTTTTTCCTGTTATTTTTTTCTGCGTCTTCTCTTCTGTGAATATCCTTCTGTTGGAAGAATACTACTGCTATTTTGAACGGAGTCCTCCCGCTCATCTTCTGCATCTTCTTCATCTTCTTCATTCAATAATATTTTCTTCTTTCTTCCTTTTCTCGCAGATCTGAAAAACTCATCATCTGTATCATCATCAAGAATTTCACTCTCATCATCTCCGCCATCATCATCATCATCATCTTCGCCATCATCATCATCAATATGTGTACTTCTGTTTCTTATTGGATTTATAAGTGCCCCATCATCGTCATTATCTTCATCGTCGTAATCTGACAGAGAAACATGCTCAATTCGGTTATAATTATCATTTTTTCGTATCAAATTTCTTTTTGTAGACTGAATAATCTCTTCATCACCTGATGCCATATCATTTTCATCTTCCAATATTTCAACGTCGGATGTATTCATATATCCATTATTATCGCCACCATCGGCATCGGATCCATTATCATCCTCTGCTGGTTCTTCATCTTCATCCACAACAAATCCATCATCACTATCATAACCATCTGATCTTTGTGAATGCAATCGAACGGATATATCAACTTCAGCTGAATGGTTATGATTGTGATTAAGATGTGGGTTAGCATTGGCATAATAACCATATTCATTATTTTCTTCACCTTCGTCGCCTTCATAATCTTCCATGGCTTCATCGTATATTATTCCATCATCATTTTGTAATCTGTCATTCATACCATTATCATAATCATACCATTCGTCTGAATCTGAATTCAGATTGTCTTCTAAATGACTATCATTATCTTCATCACCTAAATCATCGCCATCCGTTCTATCTTGCCAACCAACCATTGTTCTGCCACAATTTTCACAAAATCCATCAACCAATTCCCAATGACAGGCTGAACATCTAGGTACTCCATCCTCTGTATCAACCACTGCTCTACCCCAATTTGTTTCTATTTTCCTTAGCCATGGGAAATCCATTTTTTTATCTTCCTCGTATTCTTGATTTTTTTCACTTTTCCAAACTTTCAATTTCTTTTTAAAAACTTTATATTCTTTGGGATTGATTAATTTGGCAGTTTTAGAAATATCATCTATTAAAGAATCTATCAGATTTTTAACAGTATGATTTAAAACGGGTTTGGATTCACCGACAATTGAACGACATATCGGGCATGATGGATTACATTGAAGCCAATGTTTTATACATGAATAACAAAATGTATGACCACAATTGGGTAATAAATATGGTTGTGTTGGAATATCTTGACAAATTGGACAACATAGTTGAATTGATAAATTGTTTAAAATTGTATGATATTGGAAAATTAATTCTGACTTTTTAGGATCAGTTAATTCTGTATCACCGAGTCCAGAAAATTCAGGAAATGAAATCAACCCTTGAAAAGTATTTGGCATAGAGTTGGGCAAGGATTGTTAAATTGATATTATAATTTATGCAAATGAGGAATGGTATGTAGAAGTGAAAAGTGCTGCTAATAGATTTCACAAGGAAGAAAGTATCCGTAAATCATCATCAGATAAAAACATAAGACAAGAGAAAAGATAAATAAAAAAAACACCTTATTGATTCAAGAAAATAAAAAATATTTGAGATGTGATCCCTGAGGCCTGAGACCTGAGACGCGTCGTGTTAATGTGTAATACAACATGGATTTATGTCGCGATTGACATTTCTTTCTGTAAATAAGAAACCAGAGGTCAACAGTGTAGTGAGATAATAATTGAGTAAAGCCAATCAACATGTAATACTTTAAAACTCTTAAGTTGATAATTGAAAGAAGTTTTATGTTGTTTTGAAAAAATAGCCAAATATTGGAAAGATATCCCTTGGTAAAGAATCCGAACACAACTTTTTAAATTTGGAAAAAATGTCAAAATTCAAAGTCTGATTACGTAATATCGCATTAGTTGCCCAATTAAGAAGATGATATAAACGGATGTAAGAAAAGTACAAAATTTAATTGAAAACACTAAGTTTGCCACAGTATTCCATTTCCATTTTCAATTTAAATTTCTAAATGACAATTTACAGCATAAAATTAATAGCCCAGTCCACAGCTACGCATATGTTGATATATCCTATTAACTTAGATATAATAGATATATATACAATTTCGGATAGCTTTATAGGTTGTATACATAGAGAGGCCGTGGAGTTTATCAATTAATTGAGATGATTAAGGTGAAAGTTATACTAGATGCATTCAATTACGGAATGCCTGTATTTAATTTGTACCAAAATAAGAAATAAGGGATCATACATGTAGATGACGCGGGTAATAATGTATATAGTCTAACGAAAATCAAAACGTTTAGTCTCTAGTTTACAATGCCTATATTGATGTTGGTTCTTAACTATATAAATATCTCTGATTGAAAATCAAAACATTTTAAGATTTAAGCCTTGTGAATTGAAAAAATTGAACCGACAATAAGAAAATTCAACATTAAATTGGTGGGTAGAACATCACATTTCTATATATTCTATACATATATAGAGTAAAATAATACCCGCGTACCTGGTTGGTAACGGGTGTGCTTGATGAGGTTATATATTTAGCATGAGTATTAATTATGAGTATACATGAGGCATGAGGCATGAGGCATGAGGCATGAGCCGAGATTAAAATAAGTAATTTTTGGAAATTAATTTCCATATATATATGTATATATATATATATATATATATATATAGGCTAGCAAGTCATTCCGACTCTTTAGTTGGTAGAGCTGAGGATTTTATCGATATTGAAAGAAAGATCTATAAAGGATGAAGGATGAATAGAGCAGTTAATGTTTACTAAACAACCATACTGGGGAAACCGGTGATGTAATTGATTCAACGCATCGAGTATCGAGTTTATAATTAAGAATTAACAAAAGAATTGTAAAATCAATAGTTAATATAGGTACACACAACCAATTGCGATATGTACGTGAAGTTTGTGCGCCTCCAAATATGGAATGTTCAAAATACAAATTTATTAACCAATCGGATTTTCTGTGTTAAGGCAAGTTAGCCGAGAGGAGATAGTTTTGTAGATATATTTGAGTTCTTGTCCAATCGGTGCTTTTATAGTGGAGTGGATCGGTAAATTATCCGAAATATAATTTTAAAAATTTACATTATTAGTAGTGCCTATTGCCTATTGTGCCAAAATTAAAATTATCGCACGAGTAACAATTTTCACTTTTCGTTAATGACTTGGGAATTGAATTGTCAACGGTGCATGATAGATGTGCTGAGAAAGTTGGAAATTCTAATTTCTTCCATTAGCCAACAATTGGTTCAGCTTTCAACTTTCACCTCCACAGCGGAAATCGGGGAGCCGCGCGGGGCTTCCGCTCTATATCTGGTAAAAATTTACAAAAAAAAAAAAAATTTTTTTTTTCAATGTCAGCCTGAAAAATTATACCAGTAAGCTTATACAATACGGAGAAATATATGTATATACCCATTTTATCAAACACAAGTTTTATGTTGAGGGCAATGTAGATCTGTTAGCGGCATTTCGGAGCATTTCGGAGACAAGAGGTGTAATCCGTGGAGTTAATCGATTCTCTATAGTTTACAATTAACATCGATATTTGGAGCCAATGCCACTACCGATTTGGAGCGTATAGAATTGACAGACGGCAATGAAACAGAACATCCAGTGAGCTAGATAAGGATTCGAGAATAAAGTTGGGATTAGTAGTGTAAAAGAAACGAGCCGACGAGTCGACGAGCTGACAAGCTATTCAAGCCTGCAAAGCGGTGGCTATTGCCGTCGATCGGTTGTAGTTGTATAGCAATATCGTCGACACTAGGCAACTGACCCGATACGTCGATACGGGGCTATGTACTAAAAAGGGAAAGAGGAAAGAGTGTATACATATATATATATAGGGAAAAACAAAAAAGCACAACACAAAACAGCACTTTTCATTCCTGTTTATATATGCATACGTGCATGCTATCAGCTATGTTTCCGTTTTGGGTGAATTAATAACAGATGTTTACCCGAGAGCGGTGTAGGCGGGCGACGCTGTGATTGGCCGGCGAGCGGTCCGTCTGGGCCCAAACGGACCCAAACGGGCCCAAACGGGCGAAATGGCAGCGGGACGAAGGAGACGGCTGTTTACGTTTCGCCGCATCGGGCAGGCGCGAGTGACGTATTGATGAATATTTGGGGTATTCCGGCCATGTGTGGCCTTTAGTGGCCTTTAGTGGCCTTGTGGCTGCTCTCGCTGCGGGTTTGCGTGAATTTTGTATTTTGTCTGTTTTGCTGTTTTGTGTGAGGTGTGAAATGGACGTTCTATAATAATGGAATTTGTCTGTGTGTGTTCTGTTCACATTAAGTGTATGGACTGTATAGATGTCCATGTTATTAATATGTAAATTCTGTTAATTAATGCTGGTAGACTCAGCCAATTGCCAATTGCCAATTGCTGCCACTGCTGCTCTTGCTTCCCGTCGCCCAGTGGTTGCTTATAGTTGCTTCTGTTTCCTCTTTTTCCTTTTCTCCTCCAACTTTCTTCTCTACTCTTTTTCATCCATACACCCTCTTTTTGACCTTCTCTCCTTTCTCTAGTCTCTTTTAGTAAATATCAGATACCCTCAAAACAAAAAAAAACAACAAAAAATCTAACAACAACAGAAAAAAATTCTTTCTTATTTTTTCCTAGTTTGAAATTTTTATTGACTTCAATCGTTTCATTATAATCCAATTATTATAATTTGTACATCTTTGTTTTGATATAAACTAAATATTAAGAGAAACTACCCAAAAAAAATATTTTTTTTAAAAAATGTCTGAAAAGGAAGTTCAAGAACCTGTTGCAGAAAAGGCTCCAGAAGTGCCTGCTGATGTCGTTCCAGAAGAAGAAGACGAAGATGAAGATATCGATCAATTAGTTATGGAATTACAATCAAACCATAACTTAGGTGATGATGATGATGAAGAAAATTCTGATGAAGAAGATGAACATGCAGGTTCTTTCAAGGAAGTTCCTGATGAATTATTACACACTGACCCTGCTACCGGTTTATCCTCATCTGATGTTACCAAAAGAAGAAAGAAGTTTGGTTTGAATCAAATGGCGGAAGAACAAGAAAATTTGATTCTTAAGTTCTGTATGTTCTTTATTGGTCCTATTCAATTCGTTATGGAAGCTGCTGCTATCTTAGCCTGTGGTTTAGAAGATTGGGTCGATTTCGGTGTTATCTGTGGTTTATTGATGCTTAATGCTTCTGTTGGTTTTATTCAAGAATATCAAGCTGGTTCTATTGTCGATGAATTAAAGAAAACTTTGGCAAACTCTGCAACTGTTATTAGAGATGGTCAACTACTTGATATCCCAGCAAATGAAGTTGTTCCTGGTGATATCCTTAAATTAGAAGATGGTACAGTTATTCCTGCTGATGGTAAATTGGTCTCTGAAGATTGTTTCTTACAAGTTGATCAATCCGCTATTACTGGTGAATCTTTAGCTGTCGATAAACATTGTAATGATCCAACTTTCTCCTCTTCAACTGTTAAAAGAGGTGAAGCTTTTATGATTGTTACTGCTACTGGTGATAACACCTTTGTTGGTAGAGCTGCTGCTTTAGTTAACAAGGCTTCTGGTGGTCAAGGTCATTTCACTGAAGTTTTAAATGGTATCGGTACTTTATTGTTAGTTTTGGTTATTATCACTTTATTATTAGTTTGGACTGCATGTTTTTACAGATCTGACCCAATTGTTAGAATCTTAAGATACTCTTTAGCAATTACCATTGTCGGTGTCCCAGTCGGTTTACCAGCTGTCGTTACCACTACCATGGCTGTTGGTGCTGCTTACTTGGCAAAGAAACAAGCTATTGTTCAAAAATTATCTGCTATTGAATCTTTAGCTGGTGTCGAAATCTTATGTTCCGATAAGACTGGTACTTTAACTAAGAACAAATTATCCTTACATGAACCATATACCGTTGCTGGTGTTGAACCAGATGATTTAATGTTAACTGCATGTTTAGCTGCTTCAAGAAAGAAGAAGGGTTTAGATGCAATTGATAAGGCTTTCTTAAAATCTTTAATTGGTTATCCAAAGGCAAGAGCTGCAATGAAGGAATATAAGACTTTAGAATTCCAACCTTTTGATCCTGTTTCTAAAAAGGTTACTGCCATTGTTGAATCCCCAGAGGGTGAAAAAATTATTTGTGTTAAAGGTGCTCCATTATTCGTTTTAAAGACCGTTGCTGAAGATCATCCAATTCCAGAAGATGTTTTAGAATCTTATCAAAACAAGGTTGAAGAATTTGCTTCCAGAGGTTTCAGATCTTTAGGTGTTGCTAGAAAGAGAGGTGAAGGTCACTGGGAAATTTTAGGTATTATGCCATGTATGGATCCTCCAAGAGATGATACTGCTCAAACTGTTTCAGAAGCTAGAAGATTAGGTTTAAGAGTTAAGATGTTAACCGGTGATGCCGTTGGTATTGCTAAGGAAACTTGTAGACAATTAGGTTTAGGTGATCAAATTTTTGATGCTGAAAGATTAGGTTTAGGTGGTGGTGGTGATATGGCTGGTTCCGAATTGTACGATTTCGTTGAAAATGCTGATGGTTTTGCTGAAGTTTTCCCACAACATAAATATAATGTTGTTGAAATTTTACAAGAAAGAGGTTATTTGGTTGCTATGACTGGTGATGGTGTTAATGATGCTCCTTCTTTAAAGAAGGCTGATACCGGTATCGCCGTCGAAGGTGCTTCAGATGCTGCTAGATCTGCTGCTGATATTGTTTTCCTTGCACCTGGTTTATCTGCTATTATCGATGCTTTAAAGACTTCCAGACAAATTTTCCACAGAATGTACTCTTATGTTGTTTACCGTATTGCCTTATCCTTACATTTAGAAATCTTCCTTGGTTTATGGATTGCTATCTTAGATGAATCATTAAACATTGATTTGATTGTTTTCATTGCTATTTTCGCTGATGTCGCTACTTTAACCATTGCTTATGATAATGCTCCATTTGCTCAAAAGCCAGTTAAGTGGAACTTACCAAGATTATGGGGTATGTCTATCATCCTTGGTATTATTTTAGCTATTGGTACTTGGATTACTTTATCTACTATGTTCTTACCAAAGGGTGGTATTATCCAAAACTTTGGTTCTATTGATGGTGTCTTATTCTTACAAATTTCCTTAACTGAAAATTGGTTAATTTTCATTACTAGAGCTGTCGGTCCATTCTGGTCTTCTGCTCCATCATGGCAATTAGCTGGTGCTGTCTTTATTGTTGATATTATTGCAACTTGTTTCACCTTATTCGGTTGGTGGTCACAAAACTGGAATGATATTGTTACCGTTGTCAGAGTCTGGATTTGGTCTTTTGGTATCTTCTGTGTCATGGGTGGTGCTTACTACTTAATGTCCGAATCTGAAAAATTCGACAGATTTATGAACGGTCAACCAATGAAACCAAAGGAAAACAACAGATCCTTCGAAGATTTCGTTGCTGCAATGAAGAGAGTTTCCACTCAGCACGAAAAATCAACCTAATCATTTTAAGCATGCTTAATATTTTTTAATCATTCTGAAAAAGTAATAATAATAAAATTCCAATAATCCTTTTTTTTCATTTTAAAAATTACATTAATACTCTAATATTATATAACTTTAAAAAAAATAATATTTAATAATTTACTTTAACCTCTTTTAAAGTTTTAATATATAATCTTTTCATCAAAATATAATCTTTATATTCTTTAAACATTTAAGCTATACTCTATACTAGAAAGAAAAAGTAAACTAAATTTTGAATTTAATATTTACACGATGCAAGATGTCTACAATCTATACACTATTTACCATACTTGGTGAAGAAATCCTCACGTGCAGTTCTTAGTTGTTTTGTATATTCTAAAAACTTCTCCTTTTCTCTAACATCATCAACATTTTTAAAAGATTGATTGAACACCCCATCTATCTTCTTAGCGCATGTTTTCATCTCATCGATTGAATCCAACGTTGCATAATCAAACATCAAAAATGCCTTCTTTTGAATCTCCGTACATGCAACGAAAAAATCCGCCAATTTCGTACATTCATCACTATCCAATTTAGCAACTGCCGTTACCCTATCCCATATCTTCTGTTTACCAAGACATTCATAAAATGCATGTTGAATCTCTGAACAGTTTGTTAAAATTATCTCCTTCTCATCGTTTTCACGTCTATACTTTTCAATCTCAAAGTCTTGATATTCGTGTGGTTTCTTCATACTATTCGTAGTCGTTAACCCACTCGGTAATTTAGGTATATTCAATTCCTTCTTTTGTTCATCATTACTGCTATTATCATCATTCTTTGCTTGAATCATACTTAAAAAATCCTCACCTTCGTTTACCCCACCATTGGCTTCCTTTTCAGCTTGTTTAGATACTTCTGCATTAACAGACTGTCTTCTTAATAACGCTTTGAATTCTCGATTACTTAACTGAGATTCTCTTGTATCTAAATAGTTTGCTAAATCATCATGAAGTTCCCCGTTATTATTATTATTGGTACTATTATTATTCTCACTATCTTCGGGTTTTTTGTTACTCCCTTTTCCTGGCCACCACCAAGCCATATTAAAATCAATATTGGTATGTTCCCCTATATATATCCAAGCAAAATGTATTCAGAGCTCTATGAGAAAGTAGATAACATTGTACTTCACACTCTTCAAATCTAAATTACGCAAATTACTATAAACTTTTTTCATTTTAAAAATCGATTACGTAAACACACACAAATTTCCCCTCAAATTAATCTTCAAACCTTCTTCATTATATTCTCTACAATTTTATCCCCCCTACTCTCTATCATCTCCCTTTGTTTCAATTCTGCATCATCGGGCAATCCTAGCCAATCCATCGGTTCATCGTCTGGTAAACTCTTCACCCACTCAACGTAGTCCATAGTGTTATAACCGTCAGGTGCATATAATTTTTCAGAACCACCAAATTCAAGAAGATTAAATTGTGGATTTAACATCTCACCTTTAAACAACGCCATTCCGAATCTTTGTAGTATTTTTAAATCCAAACACTCATCAAATTTACCACCGAATATTAGTGTAGTTATTACTTTACCTATAATATCAAACATTCCCGCTGCAATCTCAAAATTACCCCCCTTCATCTTGTTATATCTGTAATTAACAAACTTTTTTATAAATTTCTCTGCATTGAAAAGATCGTGTTGATTGACCTCATAACGTTTGGTAAACCCACCAGTTGTAAACCTTAATTTTGAAACCAACATAGAATAGAACCAGGCCAGTACAAAATAAACCTTTTTAATCTCTTTTGGTGTGATATTGACAAATCTATTCACATTTAAATTGCTTGTTTCATTTAGTAATAAATCACTCATTGTTTTTTTCACCCCTCTATCATTTTCAATAATTATTTGTTTACAAGATTGTATCAATAGTGGCGGAACACAAGCATCAATTTTAGAAGTTAAAATCAATTTGAATTTGATCTCATCTGCTTGATTGGAGGTTTTAATGATTGAAATAGTTTCAGTAATTAATTCCAAAAATTCACCGGACATTTCAATGTTTTCAATAACGACCCAATTGGATGTACATTTATTTTCCGTTATCATCTTAATTGCAGCTTTACACCCGTCTGCAGATCCCATTGAATATTTCACAATTTCTGAATCTGAATTGGATGCTAAGTCTTTCACAGTAACAGTCGCATCATTTCCTTTGCTTGACCTCAAAAGAATAAATTGATTTGCTAGTAATCCTTCATTAAGACCCATACTATTAAATCTAATTACATTAGAAAAGTGGTGCATTAATTTCTTTAAAATTACCCTATCTTGTTGTAGCAATGAAAGAGATACATCTTTGTAAACAATTTGCAGAAACTCAGTTTTTAACTGTTCAACTGTCATCGATAAATCAACATTTAATGTAGCATATAATGAGTTTTTAATACTATCCTTGGAATATCTGTAGATAGTATTAATTGTAGAAAACTCATCAAAAATTGCAAGTAATTTCGCATACATGATACCTAAAGGTTTAAACGTACTTCTTACACTGTTATAACTATCCATCACACGCTCAGCCTCATACAGTTTTGATTCCAAAAGTTTTGATTCCGTTTTAATGACTTCCAATTTTGTTAACAAATTGTCATCATCCAAAAT
Source organism: Pichia thaimueangensis (assembly GCA_030569635.1). Classification (NCBI taxonomy): domain Eukaryota; kingdom Fungi; phylum Ascomycota; class Pichiomycetes; order Pichiales; family Pichiaceae; genus Pichia; species Pichia thaimueangensis. The sequence continues at coordinate 28,134 of JAJMLM010000232.1, forward strand.
GTTTTCTTTACTAGTACTTAATAAATCCAACAATTCACGTTCATATGTTTGCAGTTGTTCTTCATGTACATTGTTCTCCTTCATTAACTCCAATCTTTTACTTTCAACTTCAGGTTGTTTAACTTTTAAAGTTAAATTCAAAGCTTCGTTTATCATGGCATCCGATGTGAATGAATAATTTAAAACATTCATTCTACTAGCAATAAAGGGGGAAAGTGTAATAGTTGAGTCTTTTGTATGCACAAATAATTTGAATTCAGGCGACATATCAACCTCTTTATCTCCCAAAGTCACAACTATTCTTCCAGCTCCCATAACGCGTACATCCTTGGAAATCAACCGATTGATAAGTGGATCAAAATATTCACCATCCTTAATTAAAATGGTACCACCAAATTTGACACAATTTTCAAGTTTTTTACCAAATTCTGGATCCAAGAAGCTAGTAATTATCAATTGTTTAGGTTTTGTTAATTCACTTAAAAATGGAATCATTAATTCAAATGGATCAATTATAAAAGAAAATCTAGCATTGAAAGGAGATACCAATATTGCTGTATTACCGACAAATTGATCATCATTAGGCAAGCCATATTTTTGCCAAGTTATAGTATCTTGTGCAGATGAAATGTTCGAAATTTGAAAATTTTGTTTGTTAATATTGAATGATATTTTATGATTTTGCAGATATGACTTCCACGTTTCAAATAATTTAGTTCTATTTGAAGGTGTCAAAAAACCACAATATGTGATGAATGCAGCTGCTAAAATAGAATCTCCAATGATATACTCATTTTGTTTTTGATATTCTATAATATTTGATTCCCATCTTATCCTTTCATCCTTCAAACTAGTCAGTAATTTCACACTTCTATCTAGTTTTTGCTTTACGGTCTCAAGTTCTAATCTGATAGTTTCTTTCACTCTAATGGTCTCACTATATTGAAGTTTATACTTTTCAACTTCATCTTGCAAATCTTTAATCATGCCGTTAATTGCAATTAATTTGGCTTTAGTATCTATCAATTCCGCTTCCAAGCTTTTAAGTTCATGCTTTAAAGGCGCCACTTTTACAACAATGGCTGAAAACTTCAGTTGAGCTTCAACCCACACCAATAAAGGCCCACAAGCTTTACTAGCTCTATTTGCAGATTCATAATTAAAATTGTCTTTGGACAAATAATTCTTTTCCATAATGGTAATCAGGTCTGGAGTTAATTGTTTCTCACCCTTAAAGTTAATAATTTTAGCAATAAAATCATCTTGTCTAATAACATGCTGTACATTTCTCCAGCTCTGAACACTGTAACCTAGCATTACACAAATGGATTCTAAGACAATCTTGATGGTTTCTGGTGGATTATGCATAGAACGTAATTCAGTTAAATGCTGCTTTTTGATATCCAAAACTCCCTTTTGTGCTTCCTGAATAAGTAATTCAACTTCTTCAAGTTCAACAACAACAGCTTCCCGTCTACTGACAATGGCCCTTTCCTGTTCTGCAAACAATTCTTGCATTTTAAAGGACATATCCTGTTTCCTTTCTGATTCATTCTGGTCAGTTATCATTTGATCAAGGAGTTTTCTTGCTTTCTCATTTTCTACCCCTAAAGCCTTTTCTTTTTCAGCCATAACAATTCTTAATTGTTTCACCTTGATAAATGTTTCTTTCAAATGTGTTAAACCTTTATCTACATGAGAATTTAACTTTTGTAATGCACTTTCCTTTTCAATGAATATTGTAGTAAAAGTTCTCAGTAACTGTAAAAATTGGAATGGTCCAACACAAGTTCCAAAAAGTTCATTGTTAGTATCGTGGATAAAATAAAATAATTTGCAGATTACCTCACGGAATCCAGAAACCTTACCGTCAGTACCTTGCTTTTTATAATCTGATTTATCTAGCGGCATATTTATTGTAATTTCGTTTGCAACTGTTGCAAACGATTTTGTCGACCATAAACCCATCCAGTTAATCACACATCTGTTGAAAAGTGCTGTTGATGAAATAAATGGATTAGATTTTAACAGATAAGGATCACTCATTGTAAATATTACGTGAAAGTTAGCAGCAACCTTTTGGACAAACCACTGGTACACTTCTTCATCAGTATCTAATAACAATCCTTCTTCTCTTGAAGCTTTTAGGCAGGATTCCATAAGACCAATATATTCGTCTCCTTCAAACAAACCAGGAATTTCAGCATTTGCCAATAATGTATTCATCTTTTCTAAAAAGGATTCATCCAAAATGGTGGATTCGTCAATAATAAAACATATCTTTTCACCTTTAGCAGACACTCTATGCATTAGTGTTTTTAAGGTATTGTCAAAATCATTTAAGCTAAAATTTTTGAAAACATTCAATTGAAAAATACTGATACCATTCATCCACGATACAAATTTTGTAAGAGTAGTCTTCCCACTCCCACTTGGCCCGACCAAAATCATATGTCCTTGTTCATTTTTCAAAACTCTATCAATTCGAAGAACATGATCCAATAATTCATCATATAATACTATTTTAATGTTAGATTCTTCTTCACTGAACACATTGAACCTTTCTTCAACAAATCTTTTCAAAGCTTCCTTATCTACAGACTGATATTCAAGTGTAAGCCAGTCTGAGAATAATATAGGCGTTGCCAAAATTCGTGTGTGATCCATATGAGGAAAATTAGTCTCGACGATATTAAAAAGTAAGTTGAAAACCCATTGTTTTTCATCTTGCAACATCAACCTGTCCGAAAATAAACGTAAACCTTCATACATCCACAGTCTTATTAAACTTTCCAAGGTATATGATGCTGATGATCTTAAGGCAACATATAAACTTTTAACCCATCTTGTGAGTTCACGGGGGGAGCATATATAATGTGGCTTAATGTTATTAAATTTTTTTTGATATCTTGTGTATGCCTCAACCATAGAGTTTGCAAATGCTTCGGTATAATCAATCAAATCAGGCACAGTTCTAAGAATGGCTTTAGTGTATATAGTGTAAATTCTTTTCAGTGAATCCATTGTTGGGTAATCTATCATAATGGTGGTGCAACAGTTTGTAAATCTCTCAGTCATAGATACCCTACCATTTATAGAAATCGGATTACATGCTCCAACAAATTGAAGGTTAACCACTGAAACCCAATCTCCATTCTCCGGATGCCAGAATCCTTTTTCTACTATAAGCTGCCTTAAAAATTGAATTATCGGTTGCGACTCATACTTATCGACTTTTGGTAGATTCAATTCATCACAAAACAAAACTAACCATTTTCCTGGAACCTTTGGAGATAAGGTAATACCATTCATTACTTTTGTATACACACATGATTGTTCTAAAGCCTTAATTATTGAAGCAATTGTAGTTTCCTTAGAGAAATTCATTCCGAGAAGTTCAAAATCAGAGGCTTTTCGAATACTAGCCAATAAAAGCATTGTTTTACCAGAGCCCGGAGGCCCACACAATATCAAAGGCTCGTGCTCTTCAAGTAAATTGAAAATGAAATTTTCATATGTATAAGTGTCTGCAGTTGGTATCACAACACCAGGATTCAAAACCATATGTGGTTGAAGATCTAATTTTGGTATGTGTGCTCTACAGTCTTCGTAACAACCATCAGGAAGAGACACAGTACAATGTAATAATACACCAGTTGCAAATCCATCTGCAATGCACTTTAACTTTGGGATTTCAAGTAATTTTGATACAAACAAACTTTTATCATCGTTTGTAAACTCTCCACCAAAAGACCAAATAATTATTCTCAAAATTTCTCTCTTGAAGAAACAAGCAAAATCGTTCCGTAATAAAAGAGGGTGTTCTTCCAAATACTTAACAAACTTTTTCAATACACTTTGAAGTAATCTAACCATAGTCGAAATTACCTTGAATTGATTGAGAATCAGTATCGCAGAAAAGCAGCTTGCTGCAGACCAAATCTTATACAAGGTACCACCATCAAAGATATCATACACATTATTAATCAAAGCAACCTTAAAATCATTCACAGTCAGATTATGCATCATTAAAGTTTTATTAAACATATTTTCATTCTCTAAGCTGAAAGTTGAGAATTTCACCAAAGCATGCTTCGTTAAATCTTCTAGACTTAAATATTCCTTATTAAAGGTAATTATACCACATCTAGTAATAGTGGCTGGTGTTGTATGTTTCAAACTGTCGATTTCAAATACTAATCTTACGTTTTCCGATAAAAGAATACGTTCACCAGTTGGAAGAGAAAGGAGTTTGTTATCATCTAATACACTATTGAAATTTTCAACCCATTCGGGGTCCATATCACCATCAAATATAATCCAGATATTTTTTTTTGTCGTCTCATCATTTGCTTTTCTTAGTATTGATGTGACAATTCCATCTTTCCATTCTCGGGTAGTATAATCTAACGTACCAAATAATGTGTTTTTTGTTAAAATCTTGGCATTTATTCTGTGGCATTCATTAATAACATTAGTAAATTGTGTAAGACCTTCAAGAAAGCAATTAAAAGAAACAGTCTTTCCAGATCCCGCTGTTCCCACAAGCATGAGTCCCTGATTCAATTTTTGGATTTCATATATTTGCATGCATTTTAATAACCAGTTTTCACTAACAGAATAACCATTCGAGTTGGCAATTTTTGAAAGAATGGTCCTGAATGGAAGGTGTTCCGCAGGCGTTTCATAAGCTATATTAAATTTGGATATTTCTTGAAAAAATAGTTTTTCATCTTTTGTAACCAGTCTAGGAAGAACAAAATCATAACAGCTCCTTTGAATTATCTGGAGCTCACTATGCATTGTTGAATCTAAAAGTGTTTCTTTACGCTTGAGTTTTCCTGAATGAACAATAACAGATTTTAAATTTCTTAAACCAAAATCATAGTGTTTTTGTTTTGAGCACAACGTTTCCATATTCCTGAAAAATGATACAAGCCTATTGGAAATCTCATCATAGTTAATAAATCCCTGAGAAGATAGAAGAACTTTTGTAATTACATCAGAATCAGGTACAATCATACTGAATGCAAGGAATTTGCTCTTGAGATTATCTGGTAACGTAGATCTACCTTCATAATTAGGATTATTAGTTATGAAAATTCCTGCATATTTATGAACAGTAAAAGATTTACCATGAACTTCTATAGTTTCTTTGTCAAAACTCATTCCACATTGAATTTTTTCTACTTGTGTGGAAATAGCAGAAAGTATATTTTCTTTCAAACGATTAAATTCATCAAAACAGCCCCAGCCACCAACTTGACTAAGTCCTATCAAGATACGACTGACCGCTTCAACATCAAACGTTTCATCACAACAAAAAACAAAAACTGTTCGACCAAAATTTATCCCTAAAGCTTTTACTGATTCAGTTTTACCAGTACCAGCAGGACCTAATAAAAGTCCACCTAAATGCTGATCTAATGATTCACCTAGTAATGCAAATGTCGATGTTAATAATGGTGTATATGCAAGCTTTTTTGGCACACCTAAATATTCATAGCCGTAAGTTGTAGTGTAGTTTCCATGCTTAATGCTGACATTTGTAGTTACACTTTCTATATTTTGTTGCAAGTAAAATTTTTGCTCACAGAACCAAGTAAAATTTTCCAATGAGTTAATATGATTATGAATCAATTTAGTTAAAACGTCACGTTTATTTATTAATTCAATAAGGAGATTTTCAGTTTTAATCCTAACCAATGAATTGACATCGTGGTTCACCAATTCAGTCAGTAATCGAATGCAACATTTTAACTTTTCAAGTTGAACAGTTAAGCTACCATTTTGCAAAGCTTTTTCAATATGTTCAGTCCAAAAAATTTGATAAGCTAAAATCACTACTTGATTTGGGTAGCTTTCCAACATGTGTTTAAGAGCATCAATACTTATGTTTATATCTTCTACTGTGAGCTTATGCATTAGATCAACCACCAAATATGACAATGTATTTTTGATCATATTATCTAAAGCGGTCAACCAAGAAACTAAACCTTGGTTATTAGCAAGTGACACAGGTTCCTTTAATTTTAATGTTTCAGTTTCCGGAGATATGACCCCCTTTATCAACATCGCTTCCTCGTCATATACCAAAGAAGAGATACCCGAAAAAATCTTATTGATATGTTTTGAAATCATCATTATATTCGTAGAACTTCCAATAATTTCTAGTAAGTCGTCATTACCAATAAAATAAAAACGAGGAAATAATTCTCTCTGCTTTTCTAAATATCCAACAAGTGATTTTCTAATTTTTGAAAGTGACTCACAAAGTCTACCAAGATTATGCAAAACATCAGGAATTTCGATGATATAACTGATAACAGCAGATGAAAGTGCCTCTTTAACCAAATAGTTAAACTCGTGGGTAATATTTTCAAATCTTGCAAGATCCATCGGCATAACTTTACCAATCCTATCCTTCTCTTTGAATACACCCATCAGATATACCCATTGCTTTTGAACATCATGCCACAAAGTAATAATTTGAGATAAAGTGTTAATTTTATCTTCGAAAAGTTTGATTCTATGACTAAATTTAGAAAAATAAGGTGATAATTTAATAGATTCAAGTGTATTTATATCATCATGAATTTTAGATAATAAAATAGACCAATTAGAGATTAAGGTTATATTGGGTTTCATGACGTATACCTCAAATTTATGGGACTTCCAAAACGCCTCCAAGTTATTAATTGAAGTTTCTAACAGTTTTTCGGACTCGGCCTTGTTTATTATCTGCTTAATGTATTTTTCATTGGACAGGAGATCTAAATCAAAAATATCCCCTAACATAAGAATATCTGGAGCCTTTTTAAGTTTTAAATTTTCAAATATTTCGTTCCAATGTGATTGATCCATAGCATCGTTTTGCATTAAAGTAATCAAAGGCAGTGATTTTAATATCGTTTTATTTTTAGATTGTGCAGATTCAAATGATGGATATGACCGAACGTCAACTGGTAGTAAAGTAGAAGCCAAAAGTGAATCTTCAAGAGTGGATTTTATTTTGTTAACGTTACATGAATTCCATTCAACATTTCGAATACTTTCCACCACTCCATAAATCTTAATAATTATACTCCATACATAAAGTAAATGTTTAACTTCCTCAGATTCTGCATTAAAATTGACAGTTATTGGCAAACCTATTAAGGAAGAGGCATCAATAAGAATGTGAAATTTTTCTCCTAATTTTTGAAATATAATTTCAAAATTATGCAATACACTAATTGCATCTTGAACAGAAAAATTTTGATTTGGTTTTTGCTTTTCCCATTTCTCCTGAGAAAATCTAACATTTCTAGTATAATTTTTTATTTCCTCATCAACTAAAGATTTAATGATACTGCCATGAGAAGTTAAATATTCCGTGTTTCGTAAAACCAATAATTTTATTGTTTCAAGATCATCATCAATTTGATTATAGTAATGCCAATCACTTGGAAATTTATATCGGTACTTTTTCAACGTTACTTCGCCCACTTTCATATTATGAAATTGAATTTTCTTAGATTTCAAATAATTTGTGGTTCTTACTAAAGATGAAATCATACAAACCATAGACCAGGAATCAGTTAATTCAAAAAATAATGTTTCAATATCTATTTTCATAGCGTGAACATTGCTTGCCTCGTTCTTAATATGTTCTTTTAAGACGTTACCATATACTTGCAATATCGACCTTTGTCTATTATCAAATTGTGTACATATCCTGAGTTGGGCCTGTTCATAGTCTATTTTTAAAGGACCAAAATATATACTTGTTTGAACTGTATCAAAAGTTTCTCTCATTTTTTTAAACTCAGCTAATATCTGCAACCATGTATTAAGATCCATTTCTTGAAAATTCGATGAATCTAATTGATCATCATCCCAAAGAAACTGCAACGACTTCCATTTCTGTAAAAATACCTCTGAATCAGAGAATGCCTTCAATATAGCAGTAAAACACCTATTATAAGAATTCTGCAATTTAGATAGCATAAAACTAAAGCTGTCACTGACATCTGGTCTTGACTCATAACTTGAAGGTGTTAATGGTTTTTGGGTTCCAATAATGGAAATCAAATTGTTTAAATGCGCTAGGTAATATTCTTTTGACTCAAGTAAGGATGGCGTTACCGTAATAGATAGATCATAGGCAACAATTTGATGCGTTTTAAATGAACGTAAAATTTGGCCGTCTTTTGATACCCAGAGATTGTGAAACTTTTCAAGTTCCCTTTCACACTTTCTGGTCAAAATATCTTCTATGTCCTGGTTTAATAACTTAACAAATTTCTTAGAAACTTTCAAGTCTAAACTGGTTTTATGTAATAATTGTTGCAATTTAAGAAGTATTCCAGCGATAATATTTGTATTATATTCACATTGACGAAGTTCTTCTAGAAACATATAATATTCTTTTTTTAGGTCTAACAGCTGATGTAGATGTTCTGAAAGGACGGATACTAAAATTTGAAAGTGTTCTATATTACATGCACCGGAAGTACTTACAGAATTGTATGTTGGTGATGTGACATTTGACATCTCATCTAAAATGTCTGACCAACTGATTGAGCTCAAATAGGTTATCATAGAATGAACGTTAGCAATATCAGATTCAAGTAACAAATATAAACCATTAAGTTTCTCAGATTTGGATATTAGCGCATAAAATTGTTTTACTGATGCCTCAAGTAAAAATGCATACCTTTGAATTGAACTCACCTTACCAGCATAAGCAATTATACTACCAGGAATTTGCAAATTCATGAGTTTAATGCATTTAATTTCTTGAACTATCTCCATGTCTTGATGATTCATATTAAGAATGAACTCAGTGCCACCGGTTTTAAGTTGGACTTCAGACAATATCTTAGATTTGATGAATGAATTAGCAATTCTGTTATTAGTTTGAGTAACCCATTGCTCGACAAGAGTATCAATATCAATTTCTGATAATAAAGATGAAATTTTTACCGAAAATTTTTTTCCTTCAGGATAATTTGTCCATTGCGATGTTAATATAAATTCAAGATGATTAAATATTTTGAAGACCGAATTTACAACCTGCTTGATCCATATCAATTTTGATGAAAATGTTGGTAAACCTTTCAGTGATCCAAGCTGAATCAGTTGTCGTTGATATGTAAATTGTAATTCTAAACTTTCAAGCTCTTTTTCAGTTACAAGTAAAAGCTTAGAATGAAAATCTTCTAACATAAATCTAATTTGTGGTTTATTCAATATGATTTGAAATCGTTTGAATATAGCAAATAATGCGTCTGGGTTATTTTCAACTTCAAAAAGCATTTTTTTTATTATATTTACTAAACTTCTTTCAATAAAAGCAATTTGCTGATAATAATTGTTTCTGTGAATGTTTAAAAGTTGACCATTTTCTTCAAGAAGTTCAGAAACAGGTAATCTAGCCAGACTCTCATATACCGTTTGAGACTCATTGTACAATTGATGATATACTGCAAATTTTTCTTCCGACGATGAAACTGCATCATCAATTAGGCATAATATTGACTCCTTAAAAGTTTTTTGATCTGTTCTAATTGCTTTAATTTCATCCAATCTTTCTTTAATAAAAAATGGCGCTTCAATTTTTAGAGGAACAAAAATATCTTCCTGTTGCCTTAATAGACCTCTCATCGTGCTGATTAATATCCTTATATTATTTTTAAACGATTCTAACTGAAAAACTGTGGCTTCGTACACTTCACTGAACTCCTTAGGTTCCAACAAAAATAAATTAAATTTTGAAAGAATCGAGATTAATTTAGCCTCAAAACGTTTTGTGATCATCTGAAAAATAGTAATGGCTTTCTTTACAGGGTATTTAATATGTTTAATCTTTTTAAAGTTTTCAAATAGTTCGTCGGTTGCAAATTTTAAAGCTGAAATACTAGTGGAATTCGACAAGACATCCATATTTAGGGTTTTAAGAAACTCATTGTTAAGTGTAGCAGTTTTCAATGAATCTTTGACAGATAAATTTGATATAAGTGAAACAGCCGTATGCGTTCTTTTACTCATCTTTAAAATATCTAATATTTGGTTGACTTGAGGCAAAGATAATTGTTCTTTAATAGATGATAATGCATGTTCTTTTTCACTCCAAAATATTATTTCATCTTGAATTTGTCCGTCCGAAGGATCATGATCTAATTGAATGATATATTTAATCTGCTTCACCCAATTATTAACAACGGATTGTATTGTATTAATGAAATGAATATCATTAACAATTTCATTATTTGGTTCAACAGTTCTCGCTGGATTAGAATCAAGCCATTTTTGTATTATAACGGGAAGATTGGACAACAAATGAGGAGGTTGTATGACCTGGTGTAATCCTTCAATATCAAAGAGTATTGTATTCAATTTATTCTTTGTAGTGTCAATTATATTACGTGGTAATGGTTCCAATTGACCTTCACGTTCAAGTAAATTAAAATATGAGGCAATACCATACTTAACTAATGTTTTCAAGTTGCCAATATTGAAGGTACATTTTTTGTCGTCGGAAGAAGTAGGCAAATTAAGGATAATGAGTTGAGATTTCAAATCTTCCTGTCGGTTCAAGTTTGAATGCCTTTTGATAATGGCGACTAAGCATGATAACGAATCAAGAATTCGACTATCATTTTCATTAATAAGAAGGTTAACTGAAAAAAAGTAACTCTTTGTTAGTAATAAGTTCAACTACTGAATAAATGTATAATAAAAAAAGTTGGAATACATACCATGATTGCCTGTATCAACAAGATACAATACATGTGTTTCTTCTTGGTCTATAAAGTTGTGAATATGACATCTTTCATATAACAAAGATTTGTGATACGTACAAGATGATATTTCGTTGAGTATATTGATAAGTTTATCAATGAAAGATTCAATATCGTCCATCTCTTGTTAAACGTGTAGAAGTTTCAGTTATAATTAAGAAATATTATACAAAAGGTATAAATTGCACACGAAAGTCAAATCCTCCAGCCAAAAGTCAAAAGTTTCCCCTTTCTCCACTAAAACTTAAAACGTAAACAACTATTATTATTACAAGCAACAGGCAGAAGACGCGGCTCGGAAAAGAAGGGGGAGGGGACTCGGAGACTAACGCACGTGACTTAAGTGAAATAAAGTAATTATAAAAATAAATAATATATACTCCCACTTCACCAGTGACTCAGTCCGAGTCTCCACTTTGTTTGTATTGGCAGTTTGTAAATCAGAAGTCAGACCGAATTTGACATATCTGAACAAATCCATTTCCCTTCCGTCCCCGCCCGGCTAATTCTGTCAAAAAAGACACCGCTTAACACACACCGTTTCAAAGTTGGAATCATGGTACCGATGGTTTTGACATATTCATTTAAAAAGTGTGCAACACATACCGCAATCGGAAGGAAAGCAGATTTGTCAATTGAACATTGTTCAAAATGACTAATATCATAAGGTGCAGAATGAAAATCCCAAAACCTGCTTAGGGGAGCCGAGTTTTCCAAGAACATATCGCAATTAGCAGCTAAACGCACGGACAAAACTTTTCCGACATTACCAAATAGAATAGGTGAAATCATATCAGTCATATAGCTCTTCATCTCATCATAGTATTCATGATTTAAAATATACTGATCAAATATTGGTAAATAATCTGTACAGTGTTCACAATTGCAGCCATTCCATAACAAATCAGAGATCAATTGCTCATACCCAGCAATAGATTGTAAAAACGTCGGACATATCAGTGTTTCTAATCCGGATAATAAGGGTAAAACATTTTCGTATAAAGTTCTTCTATGAAGATAATTTCCTTCGAACCCATCCCCGACATTGAAATCCAGTGGTGGCATATGCCTGATGGAAAGGTACTTTAACGTATGTTTATTTGGGTATTGTTTTATCATTTCAGTTATATAGAAATCAAACTTTTCCGTATAATTATGTTCTCTGTGTGCCGTTTTTTGAGCCAACGATAAGCCGTACAAGTTCAAATTTTTGGATGTTAAAACTTTAATAATATTTTCCAGACAAAAACATGTCATATCATCACACCCTAAAATCAATTCAAACTTTATCAAACTATTGAAATCTATGTAATTTAAAAAGGAAATTATGTTTGCACTTGGATCGTCGAAATTATGATAGAAAATCAATTTTAAATTTTTAAAATGAAAAACAGGTGTTGTAGTTTCTTCAGTAGATTGCAATATACTACACAACTTATTTAATATTAACATCTGTGAAATTTCATTATTAAAAGTCAAAGTTTCTAAATGTGTGAAGATTTGCAAAAAATCAGTATTATTAACTACATCATCTATTGACCTTTCTTTCACATCTATATGAAGGTGTGTAACTCCAGCACCTATTAAAGTTTCCAAGTTTTCAAATGTGTGAAGTTGCATTTCTTTTGTCACTCGCATAGTTGTTTTATCATTAGATAAACGAAGAGTCAGCATTGATTCAATGTTAGGACAATTTTTAAGTAGATAGTTATATAAGTCGAAGTCTATAACATCTTCAAATGTATCCAAATGTCCATCATTATAAAAATTTCCTTCAATTCTTATATTCCTTATGTGGCGACATAATTCTGGGTTTATTGTAAGTGAATCTAGTAGTATAGCTTGTCTGGCACGATAAATTTTGTCATTTAAAGATTCTGTAGCGAGTGGGGTTTTAAGACCTCCAATTAATGTATATACGGATTCATCAAATCTTTCTAAACGCTGTAGTTGCGCTGTTTTTGTGAATAATAACTTTTTATATAATAAAGGTTGAACGAGAACATAGAAATGATAATTCGAGTATAATAAATTGACTCTGTCTTGTTGTGGCAAGTAATCAACAATTTTTGTTAGAATTGAATCTGGTAATTTTTCTAAAACAGCAATCTTCATTTTATGTTGCTTAAGATAGGAGTTGATATTTTATAACTTCTTTGGTTAGAATGACATGAAGAGAAGACTTACGAACCAAACCAATGTGTAGTCGATGACAGTCCCACGCTATCAAATCACTAAAAATCGCATATATCGCTGTTATTTTTCGTCCTCGAGAGCTTATATCCCCAACACCCCAACAAAGCACCCAACATTGTGCTTAACTTTAAAGGTAAATCATAAGTTGACCTGAAAACAGTAGTTACATTTTATATTTTATAAGTATCATTATAAGGTATTTAAATTATATTTGAAACCATGAATTATGTTTTTATCATAAGGATTGCCTATACTGCCTCCACCTAGGAGATCATAGATAAGCGTATCGGATTTGATGATACGTTAAAATTTCTTTTTTTGTTTTGCAATTTCCCCGACTGAGAAAAAGATTCAACAATCTGGGTATAGACTTCAAATCCGATAAATGAATGAGTAATTGGGTAATAGGGGTGTGGGGTGTAGTAGAGTATTCAGTTGATTTATCTATTGATTACTTTTATTATTAACTGTTTTATTTTTTGTGACTTATTCAACTACAGAGATTAAAGCTTATCTATATATATATTTTCACATTCTAAAGGTATATAGAAAAGGAAAGATCCAAAATGGTTGAAAATACAGATTTATTCAGCAACATAGTTAAAGCAAATACTGTGCTCAGTATCCAATCTCATGTTGTGCATGGATATGTTGGAAATAAGGCATCGACATTTCCCTTACAAATTTTAAATTGGGATGTCGACATTTTAAATACAGTTAATTTTAGCAACCATACAGGCTATGGTGAACTTAAGGGAACATGTGCCACAGGATCCGAGATTATGAATATTTATAAAGGATTAAAACAAGCCGATATACAATATGATGCAATACTAACCGGATATGTCAACGGGTTTGACACCTTAGAGGCCGTCGGGGATATATGTATAGATATTAAGAATAGAAAAAAAGAAGTGACGTGGTTACTAGATCCAGTAATGGGTGACGAAGGTGTGTTATATGTTGAAAAGGACGTTATTCCAGTCTATAGAAAGATACTAGAAACTAAATTGGTTGATATAGTGACTCCAAACCAGTATGAATTAGAATTACTTTTAGACCATAAAATCGTTTGTTTGGAAACCTTAAGAAAGGCATTCAAACTTTTCCATGAACGATATAATGTGAAGCACATAGTTCTATCATCCTTATTTGCAGAATCATTTGATGAACTCGAAGGTGGAACAGATACCATTTATTGTTGTATTTCATCCGTAGAGTTGCCCGATCATCTGATTCTTTACAAAATTGATAAAATTGCCGGATATTTTACTGGAGTTGGTGACATGTTCTCGGCATTGCTGCTTGACAGATTAACAAAATCTCCAAATATAGTCGAGGCAGTAAACGAAGTACTTACCACAATGAAGCATGTGTTACTTGTTACAAAGGGACTAGGTAAAGCTGTAGGGAAAATTGGCGATAAAAGTATGAAAGACTGTGAATTGCGTGTAATAGAATGTAAGAACTACTACAATCAAAAGGATACAATATATGATCCTATTTTAATAGAACGAAAACTTTAGAATATGATATTTATACAATTTTACTAAACTTGTTATATATTGGCCACTTGTCCTCCGTAATCAGTTTCTGATGTCTCACTCTCGTTGGATCTTGTTTTCCTTAATCTATTGCTTTCAAGCTCTGAGATTTCACTGAATTCATCTCCCTCTTCCAAATCTTCAAGAATGGTATTTTGTAGCTTTTTATTAAATTTCATTTTAGAAAGACGGTCGATGTCATAATCAACGCTATATTCAAAATGCTGTGATTCTTCGTCAAGCAAAATTTCGTCACTATCATCAGATTCAACATCATTTTGCTTTTCAAAAATAGAATAGAAAATTTCATTACCCATCTGAATATTTTTACTTAAACTTGCTTCGAAAAACGTTTTACTTTTTGTGAGAAAATTATTATTAGCTAAATTTGCGCTTAGTTGATTAAAGGTATCTGTCACTTGCTTCTGTGTCTTAATAATATGTTCTTGGGCATTGATTTTTGGTGAATTAATATTCATGAGTGAAGTTGACTTTTTCAAAGTTGAGGCAACTTTAGTAGTTGCTGGAAAAACTGAGTTTGTATATTGCATTGTTTCACCATCTTCAATAATGCTTGTAAATTTTTTATATTGATTTTCAAATATGGTTAGTTTCTCTTTAGCTTGTTTAAGTTGTTCAGTTAAATCCAGTATTTTTCTTTGCTGTGCTGCCATTTTGAAAAGCAATTCCTGTTCATTATCACTTGTATTATTTTTACTATCACTATCGATTGGAATATAAATAGGCATTCCATTAGAACCAGTTGATTCCACAATAAGTTTTTTCCCTGCAGCTGAATTCGTTATTAATGAATTCTGAACAGTACCATTTACCAGGTCATTTTGTTTGCTAGAGTTGAGGGAATCTTTCTGCAATGGTTTTTTAATGGAAAACTTAATCAAGCCAGTTGACTCACTAATAACTCTTTCCTTTGCAGGTTTCACATTTTCATGATGAGTATTATTGATCTGGTTCAAGGTGGAGCTAGAAAGAATCGAAAGTGATTGTTTTTTGGTAACTTTTTTTTGTATTACTGTCGTGTCTGACATTCTTTTGTGATAACCGTAAGTTAAGCAAGTCGATAATTTGTTGCAAAAGAAAAGATTGAAAAAAAGTTAAGATGAATGAATCATAATTTGAGAGAAAATCTATAGTTGATGCTAAAACACTGGCAACCTGTACGACAAGGGGAAAAATTATAGACTGTTTAATTTCTTTTCCGTTTTTAGAAAACTTACAAAATTGCCTTTTTAGGTAAACCGTAAATAGTGTAACAATCGACGCGTCGCCAAGCACGTGACATTATGCAAAAAAGTAAAAATTTTATCACGTGCAAATTCCAATTTAATTTCACTGAATGCGGAAACTGTGGCTTTGGGTGTCTTCTCCCTAGGTGATTTATACGCCACAATTTCTCTCCGAAGATCTGATAAGTGATCCGAGATTGAATTTTTCAGTGGCATAAACACTCATGCATGTGCCTAGTGCTTACTATTGAAAATTGTCAATTCTTGAAATTTCATTTTGGACTACCAGATGAATATTTCTCCACTCAATTAAAACTAGACTCCTTTTCTTCGATACTTTTCTTGATTACTTGTTTTTATATATTCCTTTCTTTTTCATTCTATTTCTGTGTACAAACACAATATTATCTAACATCTAGATTCAAATAACATGTTAACTCCTCACGGTGGTATTTTACAAGACTTAATCGAAAGAGATGCTTCGAAAAAAGCTGAACTTCTTGGTGAAACTGCATCATTAAAGTCACTTAATTTAACTGATAGACAATTATGCGATTTAGAATTAATTTTGAATGGTGGTTTCTCCCCATTAACTGGTTTCAATACCCAAAAAGATTATGAATCTATTTGTGATCACATGAGATTAGCTTCTGGTGAAATCTGGTCTATTCCAATTACCTTAGATGTTTCTGAAGAAGTTGCTAAATCTTTTGGTGAAGGCGAAAGAGTTGTTCTAAGAGATCCAAGAGATGACAACGCCTTAGCTATCATTACCATTTCTGATATTTACAAGCCAAATAAGGAAGCAGAAGCAAAGAAAGTCTTCAGAGGTGACCCCGAACATCCAGCTATCAAATATTTGGTTGAAATCGCCGGTGATTATTACATTGGTGGTAACTTAGAAGCTATCAGTTTACCAAAACATTACGATTATACCGAATTCAGAAAGACACCAGCTCAATTGAGATCTGAATTCCAATCTAGACATTGGA
This sequence comes from Pichia thaimueangensis, assembly GCA_030569635.1. NCBI lineage: Eukaryota > Fungi > Ascomycota > Pichiomycetes > Pichiales > Pichiaceae > Pichia > Pichia thaimueangensis. Next base: position 44,897 of record JAJMLM010000232.1, read on the forward strand.
ATAAGGTTGTTGCTTTCCAAACTAGAAACCCAATGCACAGAGCACACAGAGAATTAACTGTCAGAGCTGCAAAGGATAAACTTGCAAATCTTTTAATCCATCCTGTTGTTGGTTTAACCAAACCAGGCGATATCGATCATCATACTAGAGTCAAGGTTTACCAAGAAATTATTAAGAAATATCCAAATGGTATGGCAAAGCTATCCTTATTACCATTAGCTATGAGAATGGCAGGTGATAGAGAAGCTGTTTGGCATGCAATTATTAGAAAGAACTACGGTGCTACTCATTTCATCGTTGGTAGGGATCATGCAGGACCAGGTTCTAATTCCAAGGGTGTTGATTTCTATGGCCCATACGATGCTCAAACTTTAGTTGAAAAATTTGCGGGTGAATTAGAAATTGAAGTTGTTCCATTCAGAATGGTTACTTACTTACCTGATGAAGATAGATATTCACCAATTGATTTAGTCCCAGCAGGTACTACCACTTGTTCTATTTCCGGTACCGAATTAAGAAAGAGATTAAGAGATGGTACTCATATTCCAGAATGGTTTTCATACCCAGAAGTTGTTAAGATTTTAAGAACTTCCCACCCACCAAGACCATCTCAAGGTTTTGCCTTATACTTGGCCGGTCTACCATTTTCTGGTATGCAAGCTTTAAGTTATGCATTACAAGCTACATTTAACCAATTTCAAGGTGGAAGACACATTACTTTAATTGATGAAGATACTGTTCATAGCGATTCATTACCATTCATTGTTAGTGAATTGGTCAGATCTGGTACGGGTGTCATTATTGCAAATGCTAAACAAGTTGCACAAATTGATCAATATACTGAATTAAAGAAAGCTGTTTCCAAAGCTGGTTCTTTTATTACCGTTGCCATTGAAACTCCGTTGGAAGTTTGTAAGGTAAACGACAGACTGGGTTTCTACGAATCAGAAGCTGGTACAGCTGCACTTGCCAACTTTAAACCAATCACTGATGCTGAAATCACAGCAGATTTAAGTATCGAAGATTCCCTCAACGTTGCAATCCAAAAGATTGTTTTATATTTGGAAGAACAAGGTTTCTTCAAATTCTAAGTTAAATATGACCGCCGCTACTGATCTTCTAACAAAAAATTAGAATATGAAATATTCTTTCTATATATAGCTCTAGAACATCATTTGATAGGATTCAGAAACTAATATGATTCGTGTAATATAGACAAAGTGAGAATTATTTGTAATCGTTGTGTTCATATACTAGTTCGTCTGTATTTTGTATGTTTGGGTATCTCATGTCCGAAGACAAGATGTCTGTCTGGCAAACAACTAGTCACGTGCACAGATCCGGTGCACGGGTGCGCCTATCGACGGCAGATTACCTTAACCAATAGGTTGTTTTTTTTGCAAAAAAAATTGCCCTCCTGGTTGTTGAAGAAAGAAAATAAAAGGAAAAGAATAACCTCTTTTTCTTCCTCCCACCCATTTCTTTAAAATCAACAGCATCGACACAGCATAACCAGCTAACACTGCCGATAAGCATCCCCACACCGTGTACAGATCCGACACACGTTTTGTTCACCAGCCTCAGATACAGCACACACAAATCCTCACGCTTTCCTGATCGCGGCCCTGCACACTGCTATACCATAGTAAACAACATTTTCATAACAACAATTAAAAAAGTTTACGAAAAATATATTATTTTAATTTGAAAGATAGCATGGATAACAACAGCATCTATTATTATGTCAATGGGAAGATTTCCACATGCCGTCGTTGTAAACGCAAGAGAACATTAGATGAAGATCCTGACCATTTACAGTTCAAAACATGTTTTCGTTGTCGTATGATTGAGAGAGATCAAAAGAAATTCAATCAGGCAAAGAGGAAACTAAATGCAGATGCTTCTGCAGGAAATAGACCAAATCCAACTAGGGAAGAGATTGAACAGCTAGCAGAACATTTAAAAAATACCTCTAAAGCATATCAAGCGGCTAGTAAACAATTCAATCCAACTGCTACTTCTGCTCCAACTAAGATATCAGTTCCACCTTTAAGTAAATCATCGACACTTAATAATAATAATAATAATAATGTTAAAGTTACTGATACAATGCCAGCAACTTTTCAATTCAAAAATAGTACGGTACCATCAAAGAAAAACGATTTCGTTGCCGACTCGTTAAATTTTCACCCTCAAACTATAGATCAAACTTTGGCGTTACTTGAAACTTCTGAACTTCAACTCGATGATGATGCAGTTGATGTTGATCTGGCCTACAATGAACAACTGTTTTCTTTTAATATCCTTTCAATTGATCCAAAACTAAACCCATTGACTTTGACTGCTGAACAACAATCATTACTTCAACTATCGTTTTTGGCTAAATACCATCATGATCAATCTTCAAATTTCAAAATTGCACCACATGCATTATGCCCAACGCAAGGAAATGTTTGTCTATCATGCAAAGCATCTTTACCAAAAGTTAGACTGGCCAAACAAATATGTCAACAATGTGAAAATAAACAATCCATACTAAAAGATTTCAACCATTATTTGACAATTTTAAAATTGAATAAAACTCAAGATTTGTATCGTATCATATTCATGACCAATATTCCGTTAGACGAACTACTTAAATCTTCTCTATCCGGAAACAGATCATCTCAAAACGTTCTAATGCTTTTATATGATAAATATGTTGTACCAATAAACGAAATTACAAATTCTGAATTCTTGTTACCAAATTCTGATGAAAAGGATAAATCAAATGAAACCGTATTAAAGAAAGTTCTTAAATGCGCCTCCGATCATTCATCAGTATCATTTACTGATTCCGCTATTGATCCAGAAGCATTAAACTTATCAACAAATGAAACACTTAATCCAGGATCTTTTGTACCTGTTGAATGCCGGTTTTCTCAACTATGCTTGAATTACGATATGGAAGCGGGTGATTTGGTCATCTCATTTAGTCACTCTTGTCATTTGTGATCTTGTTCGATACCGCTTTCCACCAAATTATCTTTTGCAGCTTCCCTTTTTTAAAACAAAATAAATGCACTTTTAGTGCTTTTATTGTATATTTATTATTTGTTTTCATCACTTTTCTGTTTTTTTATTTTCCAAATTAATTGCCTTTTCTGTTTTCTGTTTGGCGTTTGTTCTTTCTTAACTAAAATAAAAAATATAGATACTGTGTTCGAAAAATATTAAATTAAACCTACATATTTTGCTCGTAGAAAATAAAAATTACTAAACCTTTAAAACAGATAATTGATAAATCTAATCGTGAAAATTATAACAGTAAAAATGGTCCTTGGACCTTATTTACAGCGAAACCATTGTATTGTTGAAAGATTTAATAGAGTAGCTTTGAAGAATACCATTATTAACAATAAAGTTTGGGGTGCCCCTTCTTAAAACTAGGCTTGCTGAGGGGATTGCACCTCGGACAGCAATATTTTTGATCTCAGCTCTAAGTCTATTATAAGGGACACCTTGTTCTGCAAGAATAGCCGCCAATCCAGCTACGATCGGACTTGCCATAGAAGTACCACTTAATATTTGAATATCAGTTCCACCTCTATTGTTGTTTAAACTTTCAACTTCAACACCAGATGCAAATATATCTACACAACTGCCCCAATTGGAAAAATGTGCTATTTCATCTGTCTTATCATCAATTGCTCCGACAGTTAAAGCATAACTTGAACCAGCAGGCGACGTTTGACATGCGTTCATATTATTATTTCCAGCCGCAACAACTACTAATAGACCTGCATCATATGCTGCCTTAATTGCTGAATCTAAAACACTACTTTTTGCTGCTCCCAATGATAAATTTGCAATCCCTGGAGTTTCATTTTCCTCCTGATGCATAACTGCATATTCCAAACCAGCAATAACAGATGATAATGAACCTTGACCGTATCTGTCTAAAACTTTAACAGAATGAATTGTTACTTCTTTGGCAACACCATAAGTTCTTGAACCCAACACGCCGGCTACATGTGTACCATGTCCAATATAATCAACATTTCTTAAATCACTAGAGAAATTAGGGCCCAAATGGGCACGACCTTCAAACTCGGGATTTTCAACAAAAACACCAGTGTCAATAACATAAATTGTGATTCCATTGCCTTGATAGTTTTCCGAATAATTGTAATCCATGTCCCCATCCTCTTCAACGGGACCTTCCTGCGAAAGTCTCACTAGATGTGCCGGAGCATTTTCTTGAACGATAATATCATCCAAAGCTTGGATACTATAATCTTTTGTAATTTTTTCGACTAGAGGATTGGTTGAAATTCTGTCAATAACTTCTTGGGAAAACTCACCAACAAAGCCTTCAAATTTTCCGAATGAAAAAACCTTTTTAATTTCCCGTCTCAAATGAGAAAACGACTTTACTGCATCATCCTGGGCACACAAAACTTCAAGGGAATCAGGTTTCTTAAGTTGTATTATATATTTTTCCTTTTTGCCAAAAAATGGTAGAGAAGTTACAGTAGATAGTGAACAAATGAAGAAAAGGTAAAAATTCCAAGTTTTCATGTTATGTTAATTTAGTTGCTTTTACGTTCAAACTACGCTAATGTATTTTAAGTTTAAGTTTATATTATTTTTTATATTTTTTGAAAAGTATTTGTTTAAGTGTTAAGTAGTAGTGTTATTGTTTTTTTGTGTAAGTGTAAGTGTAGGTAAGTTTTACTTCTTGATGTTTAGTTTGTTAGTTAAAATGAATAGGAGACAAGCAAATCTTTTCTTTTACGAAACTGGTGTTTTCATGTGTGCATTCACAAATATTAAAAAAGGAGAAAATATAGAATGAAAGAAAGTGGGTACATGGATATAAATCCCCATTGCCCATCTTTTTTGGCTCCCATTTCCATTTTTATAGTTTGAGGCAAATTGCGGATAGCGAACTAGCAACCTGGAAACTCAAAAATATATTCCTCATTTCTCATCGCCTAGCTATATACTTGTCACACGACACCAAAATATTTCTGAAATATGAAATTCCTCGCTAACCATCTTAAGAGATTTCATAACAGTTAATAGTATATTAAAAACAAAGACTAAAAAGATAAAATGATATGTACAAAATTATATAGAGATGCAAAAAGCATAAACAAAACCTTTTGACAGAAAAAGAGCATTAGAAAGGACACATGAAAATAATGATTTTTTAAACAAACAAACAAAATAAAAAATAATTATTAAAAAGTTATTAATGATGACGACAAATCTATTGAAGTAATTTTAAGATTTGTTCCTTTTCTTCAGCAGGTAACAAAGTCATAATCTCAGCTAAACCTTGGCGTGTGTTTTTGATATCAGTCTTGAACAGTTTAGCTAAAGTTTGCTTAACAGCATCACCCTTCAATTTCTTCAATTGAGAATCCAATGTTTTATGGTTTTCTTCAATCCATAATGCAACATCTTTATCATTTTGAACATCTAGGCTTGATGGATAGAATGAATTTAATCTAGCTGATTTTTCTAATCTGGTGGAATTTGGAATTTGTTCGGAAATTCTCTTGATCAAGTATTCTTCATTTAATCTTCTTCTAACTCTCCAGAAGAAATATCTTCTAGCCTCCGACCATTCTAATTCCTTTTTAATAACACCCTTGGCTAACATACGAGCAGATCTGTCATGCAAGTCAGCAAATTGAACGGAAATTTGTTGATAAACTGGGAATAACGCAGCATGTCTTGCAGTTAATTGCTTGGATAATTCAGTCTTTTCTTCTTCAGAAGCAGCTGCATCAACCTTGGACTTTAATTCGTGACATTTAGCATCTAATCTGTTCATGGTTTCAACAAGTTTATTCTCTCTGTACTTAATACCAACCATACCGGCAGGTTCTAAGACACCAGCTCTAGATTCGACATCTGCATACATTTCCATCATATCATTATTAATAGTTGGATCGACAACAACCCACGAACCACCTCTTAATTCACCAGTTGGAGGAATATAAGTGAAAATTGGTTGCTTGAAATCAACTAAGGAATCGACAATAAATGAACCATATTTCAAAACTTCGTTGTACATATCACGCTGACCACCCGAGAAACCTCTCCAGTTAGCTAAAATCATTAATGGTAATTGTTCACCATGGTTGAAATCATTAATAGCTTGTGCAGTCTTAAATGCAGAATTTGGATACCAAACTTGACCTGCTTCTTGAACCAAGAATTCAGTTGAATCTGGATTAGCTGGATCTGCTGGATATAAGTTTTCAACAGTTCTAGTTTCAACACCAATGACACCCATTGGGATACCACCTAACCTTGCTCTACCGATACAGACACCTCTTGCCCAACCTGATAAAGTTTCTTGGAATGATCCTTTATCAAACAAACCATATTCAAATCCAGATTCGGTTTCTCTACCTTCAATCATCCATCTGACATCATACTGTTCATTCTTAGTTGGCTTGAAATCAACAGGTCTATCCCAGGTATCATCACTCTCTAAAATTGGAACAGGAACGCCTCTCTTAGCAGGAATATAAGATAACCATTTCATAATCTTTTCAACACCATCTAAATCATCAGCTGCTGTTAAATGAGAAACACCATTCTTATACATGATTTGTGTACCACCCAATTGTAAGTTAGATGAATAAACTTCCCTACCAAGCAATTTGTTAATGGCTGGAGCACCGGTTAAAATGATTGGTTGTCCTTCAACTTGGATAGCTCTTTCACCTAATCTGACCAAGTAAGCACCAATACCAACAGATCTACAGGTAACCAATGTACAGGTGAAGATATCCTTGTAGGCTCTAGAAGTAGCACCTGCAATTAAACCAGAACCCTTCAAACATTCAACCCCTAAACCATCTTCCATACCGACAATTGTTTCAATAACATATTTGGTTTCACCATTTTCAACAATTTTAGATGTGATAACAGAAGAAGCCTTACCAATTTTTTCCAATTCAGCCATGTCCTCTTCATCCAAGTATAAGTAACTAAAACCCTTTGATGGATCATTTGCATCATTCCAGCAAACCTTGTAATATGGCAGTAATTCTTCAGCAATACCAATTCTTGCACCTGAGTTGGCAGATAAGTAAATTCTTGGAATACCAAGTGCTCTTGCATATTCGGTAACTTTGTTGAAGAATGCATCTTCTTTTGGACCAAATGAACCAATTTTGAAAGTGATGTCATTAGCAACAATAACAAATTGTCTACCTTTAGGATATTCTGGAGTTTTAGCAGTGACTAAAAAGGCAACCATACCAATATTATTTGCACCAGGTTCTCTGTTAATTGGAGTAACATCATCTGAGTCATCAGTGATTAATTCTTCACACTGGAAAAATGAATCAGTAACCTTACAATTTTCATCATACGATTTCCAAGACGAAACCAGTGCTTGCTTGAATAATTCTGGGAAATCATAGACATAAGTGGTACCTAATTGATGTGCTCTTTGTCTCTTTGGTTGTAACCATTCCTTAGTTGGATAAAATGTGGAAATTGGTCTTAAATGCATTGAACCTGGAGTACCGATCGATTTGAAGATCCATTCACCTTGGGCATTCTTTTCTTCAATGTATAATTCGGATTTGACAACATAACCACTAATATTATTGATAACAGCTCTTAATGGGAATGGAATACCAGTCTTTGGATCAGTACACATGATTCTAATTTCAGCACCTGTAACTCTCAATCTCCATAATCTTCTACCAAATCTTTCTAAGAAGCTAGCAAATGCATTTTCGACATCTTCTGGAGTAATATTGAAAACAGCAGAGAAGTTAATAAAAATATGGTTAAGATCAGTGTTAGAAGTATCAAGAATTTCAAGTTGATCTAAAATATCAGAAACTAATCTATGTGCTTCAGAAGTTAAATATTCGGATGCAGTGATATCACTCTTGATTGAACCAGTTCTAATGATACCTCTGGTAAAGTATCTTTTATCGATACCGGATGAATTTTTAGCAGATGCTTCGTAAACATGAATATTTCTGTTATCAGTGGAGATAGATTTGATGTTGAAGTTGGACAATCTTCCTAATTCTAATTGATATGCTAAAGCGGGTTCAACATGCCTAATCATTTGGTCTTCAGTATATGATTCACCAACATTTGAAGTCTTGAAAGTAAAGTATTTTGGATATGAGCCATCACTATCACCAACAACAAAAGTAACTCTTCTAACACCATCATTGTTTAATTCAGTCTTGTAATCATCAACAATTTGTTGCATCTTGGATAAAATTTCCGATTGGTCACTATAACCTTCAGTTGAATTAATGAAAATGTTACAAACATTGACTAGTTCAGTGGAACCCTTGATATCCTTTGCTAAAGAAGCCAAACCAGCAGACATAACACTTTCTGCTTCATCTAAATGTTTTGCAGCAACTAAGACACCTGATCTAACTGGTTGAGAATCATTCTTATTAATCATAAAAGTCAAATCAGAAACAGAAACGGCTCTGTTCATGGTAGTATCACTTCTTAAAGCATCAGGAACAGCATTGAAACTTGAAGTAGCTAAACTTGGCAATTGGAAACTCCATTTCAAGACTGGAATATCTTTCAAAGATTCTGAAATTTCGTGCTTAACACCTTGAACGGAATAAGCTCTATAAGCTCTTCTGATATAAACTTCTGCAGCGGCAGCAGCAACCCATTGATCTTCAGAACATAAGAATGGAGTTAAAACATCAAACAATGTATATTTAGAATCAATGATATCTTGAATAACAGGCATCTTAGGTAAGGTATGTTCAGAAACACCAATTTCACCAAATTTAGAAGAAATAACAGAAGTTTTCAAAATATGTTCTAATTGCTCAGTTCTTTCAGCAATAGAAGGCATAGAACATTGAATTAAAATTTCTCTTGCTTTCAAAGTAGCTTTTGCAGTTGCTCTTGTATCTAATTCAACGATCTTCTTCAGAGGAGTTCTGAAAATTTCAACAGCAATCGGGGAATTCTTTAAAACAGATTGATAGTTTTGTAAAATAGCAATAATTAAATTGTTCTTAGATGCAATTCTTGAATGTGATAAAGCAGTTTGAATAACAACGGATAAATTGTCCTTATTTTCATCTCTAAGTTTCAAAATGACATCTTCTTCTCTAACATTATCACCAGCAAATAAGGATTCAACTCTATAATATTCTTCTAATAAAGCAGCAAAAACATTATATTCGTGAACTGATAAACCATCTTCATAACGCTTAGCAATTGAAACTAATGGTTCAATGACTTGATCAAATAATTGGTCGACAGCTTCTTCCTTCTTAGCCTTTTCAAAAAGTGATAAAATTTGTTTGGATGGGAATTCTGCATTTCTTTTTTGAGTTCTATCAACCAAATCAACCAATTGGGCATCTAATTTAGCTGGAAGTCTTGAATGAAGTGCTGAAATTTGAATATTCCATTCTGAGTAAGGTAATTCAGGATCTCTTAAAACTTCAATTAATTTGGTTAAAGTGGATTTCATAACAACTTGGTTATCAAAACCTTTCAAAATGGAAGTTAAAATCTTGTACATTCTCTCAAATCTTTGAGCTGGTTTAGTACCACCAATGATTGGGACACCCATATCTGGCAAAGTTTTTTCAAATGGTAATGCATGCTTAACTTTTGATGGATCATCTAATGAAAGAATTGCTAAAATATCACCGGCGTTAACAGTGGAACCAGGTTGCTTTAAAAGTTGGACAGTACCGTTCTCTGCGGCAATCAATGGCATACACATTTTCATAACTTCAACTTCTGCATATGGCTGACCTGCATCGATATGTTCACCATCTTCAACTAAATATTTGACTAATTTACCTGGTGAAGGTGTTCTCAATTGTGTTGGATCATTTTCAACTTCTAATAAACACGTTTTACCATCAACAGACATTCTAGTTGCGGCAACTTCTTCCTTCCAATAAACAGAATATGACTTACCACCAAGTGCAATTAATAAACCACCATCAGATAATGATTTAACATTAGCTAAAACTCTTGAACCATTAATAAATAAGGTAAAGTCTTCTTCACTTGATTTTGCAACAGTAAATTTATATTTGTGACCTTCATAGATGAATTCAACGTTGAAGATAGTTTTCAATAATTCTTTTGAAGGAACTTGACCTTTTTCTAAAGAAGCAACATATTCTTTTTTACATTCATCTGATTGTAAATAAGCTTTTGTGACAGCACCACAAATAACAGCCAAGTCAGAATCTGGTCTTTCCGCAGTTAATTTCTTAGAAATCAATTCATCTAACCAACCAGTTGTGATAGTATTTTCAGAGAAATCAGGGGTTTCCAGAAGTTTGATTAAATATTCAACGGTAGTTCTAAAGTCACCTCTAATACTTAATTCCTTCAATGCAACCACCATATGTTTTCTTGAAGCTTGTCTATTTTCACCAAAAGCAAAAATATGACCAAATTGTGAATCCGCAAATGAATGGATGGATGATTGGTTAGCAACAGAGAAATAACCCCAAACATTGGAAGATGATCTGAAATTCAATTCATGAATGGTACCACCAGATGGTTTAAAACCTTCACTTGGATCTTCAGAGGTAATACGACATGCGGTACAATGTCCTTTCGGAGTTGGTCTTCTTTGAGTTTGTAAACTTTCAGGCTTTTCAAATGTAAAATCGATTTCTGTTGAAGTATGAGAATCAACACCATATAATAATCTGATATCACCAATTCTATTCATTGGAATACCCATGGCAATTTGTAATTGAGCTGCAGGTAAATTAACACCGGAAACCATTTCAGTAGTTGGATGTTCGACTTGTAATCTTGGGTTTAATTCTAAGAAATAAAATTTATCATCTGCAAAAGAATACAAATATTCGACAGTACCAGCAGAGACATAACCAACTAATTCACCCAATCTAACAGCTGCGGCTTCCATTTCCCTGAAAGTATCTGGTTTAGCAATTGTAACAGGTGCTTCTTCAATAATTTTTTGATGTCTTCTTTGAACAGAACAATCTCTACCGAAAAGTGAAATATTGGTACCATATTGATCAGCTAACAATTGAACCTCTAAATGTCTTGCAGCACCAGCTAACTTCATAATGAAAATAGGAGAACCTGGAATTTCATTTGCCGCTTGTTCATATAATCTTGAAAAATCCTTTTCATCATCAACTTTTCTGATACCTTTACCACCACCACCTTCAGATGCTTTGATCATAACAGGAAAGCCAATTTCTTTCGCCTTAACTAGACCATCTTCAGGACCGGTACAACAACCTTTTGCGTAGGTTTCATCGTCGACAGAAACTAAGCCTGATGATTTATCAACAATAACCTTATCGACACCTGTACCTGACCAAGGAATACATGGAACTTTAGCATGTTGAGCAACAATAGTTGAAGAAATTTTATCACCTAATGATCTCATGGCAGAACCCGGAGGACCAATAAATATGATTTTTCTTGGAGAAGCAGCTAATTTTTCTGGTAAATCTGGATTTTCAGAAGCATGACCCCAACCTGCCCAAACTGCATCAACTTTAGTTCTTTCTGCGATTTCAACAATTAAATCAACGTTCGCATAGTTATTGTTGTTTGTACCACCTGGAACTTCGACATACTGATCGGCCATTCTAATGTATTCTGCATTAGCTTCTAAATCTTCAGGAGTTGCCATTGCCACAAATTGGATAGTTTTTTCATCACCGAAAGTTTCATATGCCCATTTTCTAACAGATCTGATTTCTTTAACGGCTGCAATACCATTGTTTGAAATCAAAACTTTCTTAATGACAGTATGACCTTCGTGCTTAACAACGAAGTCTTTTAAGGCAGATGGTTCAGCTTTATCGATTGTATTATAACCAAGGAAATTTGCGCCAAGGGATTTATGCTTTTCTAATAATGTAGCCATTTTTCTTGTGGTGTTATTAATGTTATTAATGTTATTAATGGATCTATAAGTGAATAAAGTAGGTGTAAATATGTGGATGGAATGTTTAAAAAATAAACTTCTAGAATAAAAAGGGGTATTTAGAGATAATGTTAGTTTCATGTAAACAATTAATAATTAATTAATGATTTATATATTCAATCAATTTTTGTGTGTTATTTGTGTAATTTGCAAGTCAGCATGTGATTTATAAACTCTAATAATCCAGTTCCCTTAAAGTATATTTTACTGACTGACAATGAAAAATGATTTCAGATGTTGTTATATATAAAGTATGTATTTGAGAATATTGAAAATAATGTTGAAAAGCTCTGTCGACTTCATTTTCTTGTGTAAAAATCATTTCTTGTTAGTACTATTTAATATTGCGCGATTGGATGCAGTGAAAAATTGAAATTGTTGGTTCCTACTATTGTTATATGAGAAATTTCAGCTGATATTTTATGATGCAAATGAAATTTGATTTTTGAAATTGTAGATGAATCTATAATGCAATTGGGAGAATAATTAAAAAAATTGAAAGTAAATAAAAAATAAAAAATAAAAAATTTAACATACCTCAAAGACAATGTTGTAAATATGGATGTAGAAATCGATATTTATGAATGAAATTATCCTATTTTTCTTTTTTCAAAAGAAAATAATATAAAGTTCAATAGTAATTAATA
>JAJMLM010000233.1:0-54411 GCA_030569635.1 Pichia thaimueangensis
GTTTTGATGAGTATGAAAGCATGATTTATGCATTAGTGGATGATTTAGAGGTAAAAAAAGCTTTTCAGGACTAGAAAATGAATTCAGATTGACTCAAAACATATGAAAACATTTAAAAAAGAAATACTTACAAAGGCTTATTCCACTATTTGATACCAGTTTAACATATTCATGTTTGTTAAAACACAAAAATAAGCGAATTATTAGACTCGTGGATTTGTCAATATTCAAAAGTAGAATTATGACTGAATATTTTGATTCCAGAGAAATTACAGGATTATCTATTCGGAAAGTTTTAAAACCTAATGAATCATTTCCAACATCAATGATGTTTGTGTACTTAGACATGAAAATGCAATATTATGTCCCATATTTTATATTGCATTACTCTTATTAAAAAAAATTTGAAGAGTATGCAGATCTAAAAAAATTGAACGACAGAATAAATGTAAAATATCCAACGGGATATAAATATGATAGAGATGCTTGGATGGATGCGTTATAATTAGAGTATGATTGACACTGAAAAATTGATATAAGGATCTTATTAATTACAACATTAAATTTGGTGAGAAGAGAGAAATTGAGTATGTTCTTGGTGGTGTGTGTTTATTATTAACTGGAAGTCAAAATTTGTGGGAAACAGGTATAGATAAGTAATTAGGAATTTCTATGGAGTGGAGGTTGTTCCCTCAAAAGGTCATGCTAGTTATAAATCATATAAGGTAATAGAAGGGTTTAGAAAAGGTTATGTTTATCATGTACCAAGAGCAAAGTGTGAAGCCTTTCAAGAATACTTGAGGACACCGTTTCCATGGATTGAGAAGTATCAATGGAGTGGGAGTAACCAACACATTAAAGATTTACTTTTGTGTTGCAGGGAAGTCATTTTTCAGGATTATGAAATTGTACGTCGTATCAATAGATACAATTTTGGGAGCTATTTCGCATTAGAAAATGGTAATATAGATTCATTACTATGTAAGATTGAAAGTTGCAACAACACTCATATATGGCCCGATTCCATTAATCCTAATATAGATGAATATAATAAAATTAAACCAAATAAGTGTACTTTAAAGATTATGACAACAAAGTTGCGAAAAAAGTTTCGAAAGAAACACCTTACATCAATTTATACGGAAAGAGAATCCAAAAAATACCAGAAAATGCATGATAAGGTCAACTTAGTCATGAATATATTTTCTATTAAAATATAAGGAAAATAAAGAAGTATTCTTGATATTGTAATGGTGATTATTTTTGAAGGATATCTTTTAATTATTTATTTATGTTAATTAATATGGCAGTAAAAGCATATTTTTTTCCATTATTTACAAGTTTATGAGTTTTTGAATTTTTGAATTTTTCAGTTAATTGACAATGTGGTCATATAAAGAAAATTATTGTTTGGGAAGAAATATCAGAGAAATGTGGTAGAACCTTAAACTGTACTGGACGCTTATGACGAATTTTAAATCATTGTTGATGAGAGCAATGTTCTTCAACTTGTTGCAGTTATAATTTTTTAAAAAACTTTCAAAACTGGGTTGGGCCAACGACATCTTTTTGTGATTTTTTATAAAACTTTGTGATCATAAATTGTTATAGATCTAAAAACTTCCTTTTTGAGAGACTGACCCCGCGTGAAGAGAAAATTGAAAATGAAAGTTCAACGGTTCAACCTCCTATGTCTGAAGTTTCAACTCTCCCAATTTACAAACCTCTGGATATATCGGTGTATCTTTGTTTTCTACTCATTTTTTTATCAATATGTACACTAATGAAAGAATGGGTGTATAGTTAGAGATATTTGAAAATGAATATCCTTTTTGTGGCTCGGATAGAAGGTGAAACACAACTGTTCCACGAAATCCTAACTATTGATGTTTTTAACTGGAATTTAAAATATATTGCTACGCTAACTTTCGCAATCAGAGAAAGAGTGTTTTCAAATATAATGGAAGAAATGGAAAAAAATTCAAACATGCACACTTTCCCCGATAATTATCAAATTACAAAAATTAGGATCTTATTAGAGTATCTCTAAATACCTTAACAAATTATACGGGGAATCAGATTCAACTTGTATTGAAAAACATCTAGATAAATTAGCCAATACACCTGTTATTACGATCAATAGCTGTTTTTTGGTGATTCAGCAATTCAATGATTTTTTACAATCACAGATGGTTAAAATTACGAGTGATAATATTAGCAGTTATTTCTTTGAAAATTTTTTTTAGTTGAGTTTTCCAAGACAATATATGATGATGGGACTTCCACAATGGATTATTTGTCTAACAAAGTTGATTCAGTAAATTCCAAAGATAAAACTATATTTAGCACTGACTTTTACAATACCAATTTATGCACATCTTTATTAATTAAAATTTTATCTGAATTATCTTACTACTATTTCATAACTTATAGTAAGCTTTCAAAAGAAGACGGTAGATTTTACTCTTTAAAACGCACAGTACAAAAATTACAAATTCTAATAAGATTTAGAATCTTTTTAGCAGGTAGGTTATTCAGAAGATTTAATTATGAAGAGAAAAAACGTTTTTTTCCCTAAGAATACGAATATTTAATTTATGATATGTGGGATTCGATAAAATCTAAGGCAAAAGCAGTTTGTGCTAGCTTGGGATCAGTTGATAAGAGAAATAAATCATTTTTGAAATTTGTTGAGCAACTCGTCGATCATAGTTTAACCGTTTCATGTCTACTACACCATAAGAATAAAAGAAGTATCAAACTAAGAGATTTATCGATATTTTAAACTAGAATTTTAACCACCACTTTCGATTTGGAAAAAATCAAAGGATTACGGATTCAAACAATCTCAGAATCTTTTTTTTAACAAAATACAAATTTAGTGAAGCTCGTATAATCAGACATAATAATCCAATATTATACCCAATATTACATGTTGGATTTTTTTGTTTTTGAAAATAGGAAATTTTGAAGACGTGAAAAAATTGAATGATGAGATGAATGAAAGCTATCCATTAGGCTATAAATATGATGGTGATGTTTGGATGAATTCTTTATTGTTAGATTATGATCCTTCAGCTTATAATGGGACTTATAATCTTTTCCGTAAAAAAAATTTCTTATACTACTCAAAAAAGTTTGTTTCACATGCTGGTACTGGTATCAACCGAGATGAGATAAGTGCGGCAATATGATTTGAACATTCCAATATTAAAGATGGTGCCACAAATAAACTTTATAGGGAAATGGTAGGTTTTGACCCTAATGTACCCTATTATGTATCAAGGACAAGATGCGAAGCTTCCAAAGAGTTATCGGAAAATTTGTGCCCATGGGTCGAAGAATATAAATGGAGTGACGGCACTAAAAATATTAAAGATTTACTTTTATTCCGCAGGGAAGTTCCTCTATAAGACTGAGAAGGCGTTAGAAAAATCTATGGAAAAGACAATCTTTTAAGTTACTTCTTGCCAAGGAGCTATACGTTTACTAAATTCCAAGATCACGTTGGACAATACACCAAATAACATTTTACACCGTCTTGGATCAATCCAAAATTATAGGCTGTTGATAAAAGAAAATATTATTTCTTATTTTTAAAGTCTATGTAAGGTGTTCTGTTTCAAAAAGTGCAGTTAACAAATTACATTTTTATTGAACGTAAGGAGCTTAAGGAATATGCTGTGAATGAATTTAAGATAGCTAAGGTGTTGAAAAAGTCAAATTTTACTCTTTTTTCTTAAAAAAAAAAAGATCTCATTTTATCTAAAGGTAATTAGTAAGCCTTCCAGCCATGTTAGAATTAGTGGTTATATAAAAAGTTTTGTTTTTTTGTAGATGCTGAACTTCTCTATTGTGTTTTAAGCTGTATGCGATCTGAGTCCAGCTGGTTTACAAAATTGTTGATCAAACACATATATAATTTCAGTTATCAACATTTGACCCCATTAATATTTATAGTTATCATTGGAAATATATACCATGAGTAGACGACGACGTGTGCCAATATATAGTTGATATCACACAGATACATAACTAATATCTGATATCTGATATTGCAGTATATTACGATTTTTGCATTTTTGCATTTTTGCATTTTCTGAATTTTCGCATTTTCTGAATTTTTTTTCCTTCTGAAAAATTTTTTGTCTCAAAATTGAAAAATTCTTTGCTCTTAACCTGATAAGTACTACTTCTTTTAGAATGATTGTCTTCTGATCAAAACCTCTTCTAACACAATCACACCCCAAATATTCTAATAATACACAATGAGAATTTACAGTTGTCACTTCTGTTCCTCTCCAGTATACCCAGGTCACGGAATAACCTTTGTTCGTAATGACGCAAAAGAATTTAGATTTTGTCGTTCCAAATGTCATAAGAATTTCAAACAAAGAAGAAACCCTAGAAAACTTAAATGGACCAAGGCATTTCGTAAGGCAGCTGGTAAAGAGTTGGCTGTTGATTCTACTTTAACATTTGCAAAGAGAAGAAATGTGCCTGTCAGATATAACAGAGATTTGGTGGAAACCACCCTGAAAGCGATGTCCAGAATTGAAGAAATTAGACAAAGAAGAGAACGTGCGTTCTATAAGAATAGAATGAGAGGTAACAAGGAACGTGCATTGGCTGCTGACAAGAAGTTGGTTGAACAGAACCCAGAATTATTAAAGATGAGAGATGTCGAATTGAGAATAAAGGAAGAAAAGAGATTGGCAAGAGAAGAAAGAAAGAGAGAAGAAGAAGAACAAGAGGAAGACGAAGAAATGGATATTTCAGAAGCAGAGGAATCAGAAGAAGAAGAAGAAGAACCTCAAACAATTCTTCTCAAAAACAAAAGAAGAAACAAGGTCAAATTTTAATTTCGGAGTCAGTCTTAATTTTAAGTTCGTGTATAATTACTATCTATTCATTTAACCTATATAAATATCGCAATATCTATTTAAAATCATTGAATTTGTGCAAATTCACGTAATATCTCCCTTGATTCGATAAGTGGTCCGGGTAAATTCACAATGTTGATATGATTTGCCATCAACTTGCACGTATTATCTATCGAAATGGTGACAAGATTTATGTCAACGACCAATCCTTCATGAAAATTTGTTCGTTGTTCTTTGCCTCTTTGTAATTTTATTTCTTCATTGTCATCATATGCTTCAATTTCAAGATCGAGTTCAATCTCACAGATCGAACGATCAAACAAACTCGCCAATTTGATAACGCCCTTCAAATGGTCATATTCCAAAACAGAGCCAAATAATCGGTAAAACCGTGTAGACTTTACATGACCCAATCTTGCAAACTCCTCGACCACAAGTTTGGCCATTGCTTGTTCCCAGTCATCCTTTATAAAACCCCATCATAGATCAAAAGTATAACAAAACAATCCCTTCCTATTTTTTATTTTTTATTTTCCAGCGTTTTTACTCGCTCACAAACTTCAACGGTTAAACAATACCGTACTCGTACTTCTTTATACATCTTTTTACTTCTTTATTATTAATCTGTCTTTTCATTTAAATTCTGCATAATCTATACACCACTCTTTAAATAATATTATTCTTCTTATTTACAAATAAACCGTTCTGATATTCTTTAACGAAATTTAGTTGATAATGCTAGGATCAAACCGTATATACAAAAAATCTCTATCATTCCCCTCATTTTCCAAAAGATTTGTCTCTGACAAATTTCAAGCTGGTGATTATGCAATAATAACACCGCTAAAGAAGACAGTTACTAAAAAGCAATGGTTATCGAGGCCATTAAAAGATTTACCTAATGCAACAGTGAATATAAATTTTGGGAAAATCCCACATCAAGATTTGATAAATTCAATACCATATGGACAAGTTCATACGATGGAGACAAAGAAGAAACTTGCAAAATATACAGTTTCGAAGCCAACACTGGAGGAGTGGATTACCATGTCAAACCGAAAAGCACAACCAATTTATTCATTTGATGCACAGGCCATAGTTGCATTATCAGATTTACATATAGATTATCCAGAAGCACCAAAGGATGATGACGGGGGTAAAGTGACACCATTACAATTCTTAGAAGCTGGTACTGGACATGGTAGTTTAACTTTGGCCATTTCAAAAGCTTTACATCCAGCTAATGCTCTAGCACATTACGCAGAAGACCCAAGTTTACGTGGCGCAATTTTACATTCAGTTGATTGTAATAGTTCACATTCCATTCAAGGTAGAAGAACATTGAAAGGGTTTAGAAGAGGTATTTATTCTAATAATGTGGAATTCCACATATCTGATAGTCCAAGTGATTGGATTTTATCGGATGATGGACAGAATTGGCTGGAAACGGAATTGGTTAGTAAAAAACAAGAATCTGGAAATTATGATCCTGATGAACCAAATGCATTTTTATCGGGTGTTTATTTGGACATGCCAAATTATCATGAAGAACTTGTCAAATTGGCTCCTTTTGTCAAAGCAGGCGGGTTTATGATTGTTTTTTGTCCAAGTATTACACAGATTGTTGATGCCATTGATTTAATTGCGGAAAAGAACGAATATCTGTCGAAACAAGATCCACCAAGTTCATTACATTTGGAACATGAACGTACCGTTCAATTATTAGATGGTGCTGGTGGAGGATTGAAAGAATGGGACACAAGACGTACTTTTATTAGAGCCACGGGTAAGATCGGATACTCTGTACGTCCAAAAGTTGGTGTCAGAACTGTCGCAGGTGGGTTTGTTGCAATTTGGAGAAAAATGGGTAGAGAGGTTAATTTAGAACTTGAAAGAGATTTGATGGAAAATTATGAAGGTAAACCAGATCCAAGTTTGAATGATGTTGCAGAAGTGGGAACGGGTGAAGAAATGGGCGAAAATATATGTACATCCGAAGATAAAGTTGGGGAATTAGAAACTGCCGGAAATGCAGTTAAGAAGGAAGATGAAGTAGATATAACAATCAAACCTGAATCTGAAGTGGAATCAGAAAATGCATCAGATATACAAAATGCGTTCATTCAACCAATACAAAGGTGTTCATCAGCATCAGTAGAGGCTAGACAGTCTAGCAGATTAGCCAAAGCTGCTATGTACGCTCCGGATCTAATGTCTACTGCTCCTGAAGTTTTCGAAGATGTTGAGAACAAGGGAATGAATGACATGTCTGAAGAATCATCCGAGGATGGTTACCCGATTGAGCAAATTGCAGATGCAGATGAACCTGTTGATATAGAAAATAATGAAAATTCAGATTTTAAAGTCGAAGAGGCAACATTGATTCCATTTTCTGTTTTGAACACAGTTTTCCATTCTTGTCATGGGGATCCAGATGTACATGTTGGATATATCAAAGATGTGTTTTTGATTCCAAGTCCTACACCTGAGGGTATGGAATTAGATACCCCAGCTGCTGGTGCATCAATGCCTGTTGATAAGACCGCTGAGACGCAACCAATTGAAACCAACGCTTCAGTAGAATCAGTCGATGAGAGAGCTACGGCTGAAAAAGATGTAGAGTTTAGTAGCATTGGTAAGCCAAAGAAGTGGGCCAAGCATACTTTTTAAAATATAAACACTTATTTTTTTTCTTATTTTGTAGAATTAATCTGTATATAGAGCAAAATGAAAAATCACGTAAATTATAAAATAATAAATAGTAAATAGAAAAAATAAATGAAATAAACAAAATAAATAACCATTTTAGAAAAAAAAAATGCAAAAATAAATATAGGAAGGGATGTTAAAAAAAAAAAATGCAAAAAAAAAACATTATGAGTTAACTTTTTCTTTTCTTTTATGTTAAATGTTTTTGGATTTTAAAATCATGAGAGTTTACATTTCATCGAGTTTGAAAGGATACGCAAAAAATTGATCCCATATACTCTCTGTACCGGTTTCCAACATCAGTTTATATATACGCTTTCCTTCTCTAGAATGTTTCCTACTGGTACTTGAATTTGGTGTGTTTGTTACATTGTTACTCTCCAATGACTTATTTTCAAGTTTATCCAGTGTTGGAACCTCACCTGTAGAATATCCTGCTGGTACTATTGGTGGGATGGAGGCAGGCATCGATGAAGGTGAAGAAAATGTTGGATATTGTTGTTGTGGATATGTCGGGGCTGAGGAGTATGCAAATTGAGTCGGATACATATTTGAGTTGGGTAGATATTGAAATTGCGTTTGATAAGTTGGATACTGTTGAGGTTGAAATGAGGGCGAAAATACTTGGTATGGTTGCAAGAAAGCATTGGAATATTGTTGGTTGGTATATTGATGTGATTGCTGCTGCTGTGATTGTTGCTGCTGTGTATTTGAATTGGTCTGAAAATGGACATTATTGGATCCAACTCTCATTCTCATTGACTGGGGTAATGCAGAAAGTCCAAATGATGCAAAATTGCCTTCAGATCTATTCGAAGTGATGGAAACAGCAGGACTACTACTTGAGCCACCAGATGCCGACATCGAGGAACTTGGAGATCCTGTAACATTCATGTTCATTGCTAAGCTATTTACAGGCTTTGAGATTATTTCAGGAGCAACGGTATCAACAATCACACTATTACTCGAGAAATGACTATATGATCTACCAGTTCCACTATCGGGGGAATCAACCTTTCTAACTTCATCAAAAAATCTGGCCATATCAATATCATTGAATGTGAAGGAACCTTCGAAAATACTGTCATTCGTTTCTGAGCCATTTTTATCCTTTGTAAGCTCCAAACTTCCAACCGATGGAGTAATATTATTTGAATTTGCGTAAGGAGAGGGAACCGTTGTGGCAAAGGGAGTTCCTGCAGTATTGTCTAATTTGATTCTTTTCCTATCTCCGGATATTTCATTGTCGTCATCATTGTGATTACTGTAACTTTGTTTAGATGATTTCCCCTCTTCAGCATTCATCAATTCTGGGATACTAACAATTAATCTTCTCATACTGCCGGTCATATGACCGCCAGGTTGTAGAGTTTTAACTTCATCTTCTGATGGTATACGGTCCATTCTAACTTTAGAATTGCTACCTTTGTTAGATTCTTTCCCATTATTGTTACTACTTTTCCAATAATTATAAAAATCATCATTAGAATATTTTAATTTCAATAAAGCCTGACTTAATATCATCAATACCTCTAAACATTGTTCTGCGGCATTACATCTGTTAATCAAACTCTTCAAGATTGAGTTTGAATAACCAGTTAATTTCATGATCTCCTTTGCAGTTGTTTTATTTTTAACCTCATCACTATTGAATATTGCATATAAGAAATTCATATGTGCCATAAACACATTTTGAGTAACTGCCCAAGTATAGTTCAATGCACCTCTTTTCCACAATTTGTAAAAAGTTGACAGTGTTTCCTTCGAAGCCTCTGTCAAATTTATGAAATCATTGAGGTTCAAAATATATCTAGCTGGGGATAAACCATGCAATAACATTTTTGCGTGATAATAATTTAAATCAAAAAATTCAACCGTGAATTCACAATTCATCTTTTCGGTAATTTTAGGTAACAAAGATTTCCAATTATCCAATCTAAAAATTATGTCAGTAAACCATGTTGATAAATTGGGGAACATTCTCGGTATTTCCCTCTTATCATATAGGATACTCTGTATTTCAGCTTGTAATTGACGGATTTTAAACATTGCCAAGGAGATATGTTTATAAGAAAAGATTTCTGAAGGATTTTTAGGATTTAAGGTATTGAAAGTAGAATCATTGTTGATATTACTATCATCTAAGATTGAAGGAAATGGTACTTTGATTGATTCTTCAGGAATACCAAAGGGTCTACCCAAATAAACACAAATTTGACGATCCAATGAATAACAACACCAGAAAAGTCTTCGACGCATATCTAAAAGGAAAGGATCTGTTGAAGGCAATGAAGATTCATTATGTAAACCTAAATCTATACATAATCTTAAAGAAGACCCTGATAGATACCAAACACCGGGGACACAAGGTCTCATTAAGGAGTACAAAGTTAAACATAACATTGCCTGGAGAGCTTCCAATCTATTTATACTTGAATATGCATCTTCTATATGTATCAAAGCAGCATTTTTGAAATTTTCAGATATCTCACTGGGATATTGTAAATGCCAAACACTACTTGCAACGGCAAATACTATATTGATGAAATATAAGGATTTTTTGAACCTTTTCGGTACTGAGACTCTAGCGGAGAATTTGAAGGGGTCCATTTCCGGATCGACACCTGTCTCTGCATCCAATAGTCTAGTATATTGATAATACCAAGTATTGTGTTCATTTGTTTTAGGGAGTTTATTTTTCAGAGTTTGGTAATTATCCTTTAGTAGATTGGAATCATCAGGGATATCCCCATATATCGGGATGAAATAATTTATCAGGAATTCATCCCGATGAAAGATTGGCAATTGTGAATTTGATTGGTCAAAATATAGAGTTAAGAAATCCAGAGCTTGTTGTTTAGGGGGTAATAATGCGATATTTTTAGAAAAGGAAGACATGGAACTAGCAGTTGGATCAATAGGTGGCTTTATTGAAGTGCTTGGGATGGAAGTGGATGCAGTAGAGGACCTTCTCCTCTCTTTAAGTTTCCCCCTCTTATCATTAGAATTATCATTAAAATGGACTGCTGCAAACATCAACTTGGAGAAACTTATCCCGTTACCGGAAAAGGTTGTTGGTCTCGAGGAATCATCGGGAGTACTTTTGGGGTTATTATAACTCTGTATGGAGTCTAACAATTGTGCGTCATTTGTGGGGGTAATATGAGGAGTTTTAGCACGATCGGAGATCGCCGAAAGATTTTTGGCCGTAGAATTTGAAATGTTGGTATTGTTACCAGCATTGTTACCAGCATTGTTATTTGTCGGTATCAGGGGGGATCTGAAGACCGGAGTTGAGGAATCGGCGGTGGCTGCTGCTCGGTGTATACGTGAACTGGTGTTATTATTATTGTTGTTGATGGGTATACCGTTTAGGTGATCATGTGATGGGTTGTTGTGTTTGCAAGCGAAGGTGCTGGGTGACGAGAGATTTGAGGACATGTTCATGTTTGGAGTTGATGCACTATTTTGGGTAATATTTTGATCGATATTGGTAGTAGAAGTTATATTAGCATTGTTGTTATTGTTTTTGGATGAGATATTCTCTGTACTTTTGATGTAATTTTCCAATTCGGAGATTCTACTTTCCAAGTGGACAATGTAACTTCGGGGGACCTCTCTTCCCGTTGCCGGATCTATGGAGACACACTCTACGTTGGCCTTAGCGCAAGCGGAACATTTGGGGAAATCATGGGAACATTTAATCTTCTTCTGTCTGCACCGCTTGCAGGCCGAGATGGACCTTGTAATGCCTAAAACTTGGTGTGACATGTGCAGTGATATTTGTGGAGAGTGTGGTGATCCTATAGGTTGTCCTGAGGGAGCTTGTGGAGAGAGAGAGAGTGTGTGTGTGTGTGTGTGCAAAGAGAGAGAGAGACCATAGAAAAGCCAGCCACGGTCCCACGGCTTATCGGTTGAAAAAAAAAGGGAGAGAGAGAGAGAGAGAAAAGTACCGGTGTGGCCGGGCTTACGTCAGCAGACGGTGATTAGTTGATAGTTGATTTGGAGTGTTGTTAGGGGTCGTCTGCAGTTGCCTGCAGTTGGGTATTTGAGGGGGTGTCAAAGTGGGGTAGCACGGGGGCACAGACATAGGCATGGACACAGGCATGGACACAGATACAGTGAGAGAGGTACATCAACAACAGGGGCTGGTGGCCAGTGAATACGAAAGCATTCAGCAGCTCTCCTTGAAGTTGCTGCAGCAGACAGAAGTGACAAACTCCTTGCAGCAACGCATCGCCGAATCAAATAGACAGCTCAACCAGCAGAAACAGCTTCTCCTCCAGGCAAGAAAGGAAAAACATGATGCAGATTTGGAAGTGACACGTTTGTCCACAGAGGTGGAGAATATCACCCAGGAACTTTTCGAACAGGCAAACAATCAGGTGAGAGAAGCAAATGTGGATGCACATAATATCAAACTCATGAACGAGAGACTTTCAAACACTATCAAAGAAAAAGATACAACAATAGAAATCTTACAATCAGAATTGTCAAACCTAAAATCATTGATTTCTAACATGCAAGAACCCGCTAACGACAATTTGTCTAGAGTACCAACTAATAACACAACAGTTACGTTCGATACAATCCAACATCAACCGCAACTTTCAAACCAAAATTCCTATACAATAGACGATTCTAGATTGCTCCCATCTGCAGCTTTGTTTCCTTCAAAATCATTGTCCCAATATAATCAAAAATTGATATATTCCCCTTTATTCAATCAATTAAGATTCGATTTACCAGCTTTTAATTTATTCCATGATTCCTTGATCCAATCTCACCATAAAATTGCAGCTATGAAACAATCTTCAAATTATTCATCATCCACTTCTTTATCTGACACATCTTCCATATTATATTCCTCAACATCAACTACTTCATCCTCGATTGCTTTAGAAACTTTATTTGATATAAGAGGTTCCAAATTCTTTTTAAAATTATTGGATGAGTTAGATGATTGCTTAAATCTAGATAAAGCTCCAGCTCTACAAACTTTTAAATTACGTTGGAATAGGAAAACTTTTCTTCAAGATTTGATGGATAAGACAGTTACAATCGAACCACTGAGTGCAGCTACGGAAGTATGGAAAAATCAAACTCTACAAAAATACATACCTTCCTCTTCGACAAATTCAACTCCACTATCAAGTCCAAAAATCCCTCCACCTCAAGAAGCATCAAATTCGGATACCTTACCTTCTTTATCGAGATATTCAACAAACACTCCTGCATCATCATATGATCCAACTTTATTTAAATTGGCATCTCACGTCACTTCCAAAATTGATGGTGTTGCACCATTGGCAGTAACTTCCTCCTGTGGCTTATGTGGTGAAAAGAGACGTGATATGAATTTTTCAAGAATATACCATATCAAAATTTCTTCATCTGACCCAAACTCAACATCGCCAAAAATGGATTATCCATTATGTATCAATTGTGCAAATAGGTATCGTTCCGTTGTTGAATTGTTGAAATATGTTGGTACTATCAATCCAAATAAAGTTGGAGAACATGGTGATGTTGACGATTATATTAGGAAATCGTGGGCTAAAATAGTAGAATTAAGGGCAAAGGTTTGGTATTCCGTTAATATAGGTATATGGAACGATAGGGAAATGTTTGGGTTGGTCTATGGTTGGCAAAATGATTGGTTGAAAGATCATAATTCTACCACAAGTACCAACCAATATCAAACAAATAAAGAGAAAACTAAAACTAAAACTAAAGAAGATGATTCAAAGGGAACCGCTCAATCGGTATCTTCCGCATATTTGGCTAAACCAAATGATGAGACAAAAGATGAAGATGTTGTCAATGGCAAAGGTTGGGATGGCTGGTCCGGTGTAATTGCCAAACCTTCTGCTCCAAATAATGTCGACGTAGCCGTTGATGCATCGGTGCTTGCTGCAAAGAAATCGAATTCTACCAATAAACGGAACTCGATAATAGAGAATAAAGATGATTCAAAAGATTCTGTCAAGGAAAACGAAGAGAACGATCAGGAATTCGAAGATGCTTCAGAGGGAAGCAACTGAGCAACAGCAATTGACTAGTTTTGTGTATGTATTTTATTTTCATTTTTTATAAATTTCTGACCGCTATACTTTGGTTTGGATACATATATATTATCAACCGTAAATAGTGAACACCCTTCCGAGACCGGAAATGTTACGTAAGCCCATACACAAAAAGGGTGCATCCCCGACCCTCAACGGCAGCGCACTAAATTTACTAAATACTAGATATAGGTGTACTTTCTAGGCTCACCGGGTTTGGAATGTTGCATTCCCTTACAGTACCCACTGTGATTTATCTTTGCAATCAAACTAAGCAGAAGCGGAAGATGACAAACCAATTTTATTCCTCAAAATCGTTGCTCAATGCAATTGGATCCAATAAAAAGGATGATAGTGAAAACTTTGCAAGTACTGCAGAGGACGCAGACGGAACTACTAATGGTGACAACAACAATAATGGCACGTTTTTCTTGGCGAGTACTTTACCAAATGTCCCGAAACCTGAAATGAAAGAATTTTCTAAACCAACAGAGTCTGAATTAAACGAGCAAAAAGAAGACAAGAGTAACTTAGAGATACCTAATAAAGAAAACGGAAACAAAAATAATTCCGATGCGGAGTCTATCTCCAGTGACATTGTCATGAATACTACCAATGAAAGGGACACTACGAGTAAGAGTAAAACCATCCAATTACTACCACTTTTAAACCCCTCGAATTTTCTATCATCTTATGATTTACTCTTGAGTGCATTTTATGAGGAACATAAGCTAGAAATAATCGACTCCAAAAGGCTAACACTCAGAGTAATAACATGGAATTTAAATCAAATGAAACCACCGAGTCTCAATTCATTGGCTGGTAAAAGTGGTAGAGAATGGGCAGCATTTTTCTATGCCGGCGATTCAACTATAAACGATGATAATAAAGAAGGGTTGGCTGATATCTATTCCATTAACTTCCAGGAAACGATCTCATTGAAATCATTTTCCAAATCAAATGCAGTTATTAATGAATGGGTTAATTTCTTGTTAGCTGTTTTAAATGCAATTTCTTCAACCTCATATTCATTAGTTTACAAAACTGGATTGTTGGGACTGACATCTATAATATTGGCGAAAACTGCTCTAGTCCCCGATAAATCAAAAGATATCGATGGTCAAATTCATAATGTAAGAGAAAATACATTGGGATTGGGCTATTTAAGGTGGGCAAATAAAGGTTGTATTTCATTGAGGTTGAGAATTGGAGGTATTGATTTGGGTATTGGCAATTATTCAAATAATGATATTGAACACGATAATAAACGCCCTGATCACACATCTTTCAAATTTAACGAATTGGATGAAACAATTGGAAAAATACCTGGTTTGGAAGTTCAACTGTTAAATGTTCATTTAGTTCATGGTGAAGATGATGCACAAATCCAGCAAAGATGGGATTCATGGGCGAAAATCGAGAATAAAATCGGTCTTGATGATAGAACTGTTAAATTAGCATTGGATCCAACTAAAGTCGAAATTAAAGATGAAGCACAAAAGAGGCTAGAATTAAAATTAAAGCAAAAACTACATTCTGAAAATAGGTTAGATCCATCCAATTTAGATAAAGAAATGGAAGCAATGAGTTTAAATAACGATTCGGTTAGAAGTTCTTATGTGCCAATCAAATTTTCAAACATTGAAATGGAAAAATTTGATGGTGTAATAAGTTCTGTTGATCTAGATAGATTTAGATCTGTTACAGAAGCTCAAAAGGCATTGGTTGTTTGCGGTGATACAAATTATAGATTATCATTACCGTTGAACGATTCTACATATTCACCTCAGATGATACAAGAATTAATTAAAAATGGACGTTGGGATCATTTATTACAACACGATCAGTTGAAAAATCAGATGAAAGCTAAACACGTTTTAGTGGGGTTTGAGGAATCTGAAATTAACTTCTCACCTACATTCAAAGTAAAGGCAGATGCAAAGGGTAATTGGGTAATGACTCCTCCATCATCAGCTTCATCCGAAAATGACAACCAGGAAAATACAAATTTATCAAGTAAAAGAAATAGGAAACCACCGCCTGCATTGGAGACACCTACGAATTCTGCAATCTCCTCAAATTCAATACCACCATACTATGTTCCAATATATGACACCAAAAGATTACCAGCATATACAGATCGTATAGCATATGTCCGTCGACCATATTTTAATGTTATTGATGGAACATATACATCAACTGGTAATACCGGTTCGGATCATTTACCAGTGGCTTCCACGTACGAATTAGAGGCACCATTAATTGATGAGAAGAAGTTACATTTTTTTAAGGGTAAATTTAATGAAGCATGGGATGCTGTCATAAATAGAATGACATTTTTTGAACTAGATAAAACAGTCAGCATTAAACATTCAATGAAGGGGAAGAAAGAGATTGCCTTTGATACAATTCCAGTAACTGTAGATGAGAGTATAACAACGGACGGTGGTAATATTGCTATTTCTACCATTGTTGGTGAAAGTGTTACCATTTCTATTCCATTTGAAAATATAGTTGATGAAGCATTCAATTTTAAAGTTGTGGAACAAACAAGTGGTGGCTGGTTTGGTACAAAAATTGATATCAATTGTAAACCAGTCGCGGAGACCAATAATATCAATAAAAGTATACCAAATTGTACCATTGAAGCACATACTAAAGGTGAAATTACTTTTACGTTTGTTCCATCAGCTGCAGGATTATTAGAAAGGGTTTTCATCGCAGAAATTTCTGAATATTCATTGTGCCCTGCATATCGTAAATTTTTAGCATTAACTGTTAATGTGAAGGATATTTTTGGTACGTCATTTGAAGTATTCACAGAACCACAATTTGATAATATCAACAGATGTTTCCAATTTTTGTTGGGTGAAAAGTCAATTGTTGGATTATTGGACTATATATCTGAATTAGGAGGCACTGCTGATTTAACTACATTGGAGTGGGATTTGGTTAGAGAAGTGTCACTTTGGGAATTTCTTCCTGCGAAATATCAACAATTGAATGTTGACGGGATTGAAAAAGTTAAGAGAAATGAAAAGCAAAAGTTTAACCTTGGATCCAAAGCAGTTTTGGCATTTTTGTATATTTGGCTTAAAACTCAGAATTCCCATTTCAATACTGATTCGACAAGAGGTAAAGTTCTTTTTTCTAATGTTATCAGATTAATCAAATACTTGAAATTGGATGCTGAAAGGGGGTATAATTTGTTTGGTTGGTTATTTTCAGACGAATATGAATTGGAGGATTATTTAGAACGTGATTTTGATGTTAAAGTAGATTTACTATGATTCTATTTACAACGAACGTTTAGTTACTATGACCTTATATTTTTTTTTTCTTTTCCTTTTTACAAACATTCATATATATAATACAAAATTTTAATATAATACTGCATAAATTTAATATGAACTCACTATCTTATAAAGATAAGTTTAATGAAAAAGACAAATTTTAGTGTGCAAAAAGTACTGTATTGAATACACACATGCAGGGAGGTTAAATTTGCATAAAAGAAAAAAAAAGCTAAAGGAAAACTATATAACCATTACATCCAGCAATCTATTACATTCAAAGATATCGCCACTTGTGATATCCAAGACTTTGAAATCGTAAATATTGAACATTCCTCTCTCAACACTCATCAATTCTAACTCACATTCATATAGATT
Organism: Pichia thaimueangensis; assembly: GCA_030569635.1. Lineage (NCBI taxonomy): Eukaryota > Fungi > Ascomycota > Pichiomycetes > Pichiales > Pichiaceae > Pichia > Pichia thaimueangensis. Next base: position 17,329 of record JAJMLM010000233.1, read on the forward strand.
ACCATATTCTAAAGCAACCCTTAAATTATTGGTTAAACTTACCAAACCTGCCCTATTGAATTTATCGTAAAAACTCCTCACCAATTGGTTATTTGTAAATAATGGTACGATATCATTTGCATTGACATCTGCAGATTGCGTCGGTATCGGTGGGATGGTTTTCTCATATTCCTTTTTAATCGAACTTTGTACGTACAGTATTAAATCCATTTTCTCATTGGATTTATTCAACAATTGAATTTTCCATTTGAAAATCTCACCAAGTTTGACCCTTGTCGGACCAGTGACAGTAATCACTAACCCCCTTTGAAAAGTTTGTGTTGTATTACCTGACCACAATTGACTCAATGAAAAATTGGAACCAGATTTAAACTTTAGACTTGTATAACGTTTCCCCCCTAATCCGCTATTTCCTGTCACTACTGAATTTGTCTGTTGACGATTTAAAGGTGACATTGAGCTCGAACTGGATGAGGAACGTAGTGGTTGATTTTTAGAATTATTCAAACTTGCATAAGACCTTAATTTGGCCATTTTAACAGGAGGTAATAGTGACTGTTGTTGATGAAACTTTTTATTATTGTTGTTTAAATTATTTGGAGATGGAATTGGAATATTGATATTACTACTACTATAGTTGCTTGGAATACCATGCGAAGTCAAATCCAAATTTGAAGTCCATTTAGTTGTTATTTTTTTGTGGTCATCGATAGTTGCATCAATTATAACCGTAAGTGGTTTGGCAGCCTCTTCTTCGTCACAGGAAACATGATATGCCATTGTCAATTGGGTATTTTTATTTAATTGTATAGGAAAAATGATTGGGGTACAGGATGATATATCACAATCAATGCAGTCTATTTCTATTGAGTTGATTCGGACTCTTGTTTCTATTGTATTGATTGATTTGGAGGAACTCAAATCTAACCATGCTAAAGTTTTCTCCGTTTTATAGGATTTAAGTGCCATTTTATAAAGGGCAGATATATTGATTGTAAATGAGGAGGTGGATATATTTGTATGGTTACCATTTGCATCGATTGGACTATCTGGATCGTCTAATATGCATTCGTTATTTAATAGACCAACACCAGCCACTTGGATCATATTGACCTCTTCGAAAGGTTTCAATAAATCATTTTTCTTGATTGATTCCTTTTCATATGATGCAATTAGTTGAACGTTATTGTAATTTCGTCCAGGTATGATGGTGAAGGTGAATTTCCATATCTGAAAGTTATCATTTGAATAATCTGCGGCGTTGTTCAGAGTACGAGAGATATTTCGTCTATTTGGTTTTTGATCTGTCGGATGTTGTAACCTATCAGATTTATAAAGTATATCCAAACTTAGTCTACCCTTGGTATCTTTTCCAATTGGAAGTACTATGAAAATATCAAGGTTTTCGTCAAAATATGCCAGTGGCTTCCTCTTGGATTCCTTTAGTAAAGTTAACAAGTCATCGCAAGATGTAGAGTTGTTCGTGTAAATCGGGGTATCTGGAACATATATCCAAGGGGATGGAAGCATTGGTAAGTGACTATATACCTATGTTATTGGATAAGAGAGAGTATAGAGGAATGGAAAGAGTGCTACACACGGATATAAGGTTAAGAACAAGTGGTTCCTGAGAGTAGATCAGATGGTAGAAAATGGAAGTAGTGGAAAACGGAAAACGGAAAACGGAAACGCACGAGAAAAACGAAAACGGAAACGAAAACAAATTAGAAATCAGAAAATAGAAATTAGAGGCGGTTAAAGTGGTTTTCCGGCCAGCGGAGTGTTCTTGAGAGCTGGCTCAAGAAGAGGATTTTGCTTGATCTGCTATTTAGGAGGTGGCTTCCAATGTGGTAGTCGACGGTGTTGGAGTCTGTTACCGGGAGGTGGTCCTGCTGTTGGGCCCACTTTGGGAGGGAAACGATGAGTGGAGCGTAGAAGAGGGCCTTATCTTTCAGCCGGTTGGTCATCTCTTTTTCAGTGAGCAGTGGCTGGAGCTGGAAGAGCCATCTGGCGATTGCCAATGTGATGAAGGAGTTACCTACTCTCTTGTTGTGATTGTAGCAAGAGATATCCGAGAGAGTGGTGTGGTCGAAGTCTTTGAAACATGTTGATTTCTCAATGAAGGTGTCGATAATGCCGTTGAACGCATCCCAAATTTCACCCAATTTTGGTCTCGAGAGGGGGCAATTTATCATCTGCATCCATTGACTCGTTAAACATGATTGATGTCCAACAACCTATATATGCTTCTGGGATGTCTGCTAAAACCTTCCTTGTTTTAGGAATATCCTCACCTACTTTAACAATATATTTTTCAATATCATAATATTTATTAAAATATTCTCTGATATTATTGTTACTAACTATTTGTTCTCTGAGCTTAGTTGTAAATTTGTGGTGAATGGTAATGAAGGAAGCTTATTTGGTTTTGCCATTATATAATTGTTGCTGGTGCAATGGAAGTTTCCTGAGAAGTAGAATTATCAAGTAAGTAATTGAGAATAGAAACAGTAATCGCCGATAACAGGTGTCTTTTAGCTTTTAGTCAAATTAGCGTAATCAGTTGGCACGGTCGGCTACTGCACATCCGATTGGGATACAATGATAACGATTTATTAGATTGTTTCCCCTTTCCCCATCATTGTTCCTCATTATATTGAAGAAAATCACTTTAAGAGCGTTATTCATTTCACTTCAAGAGGTAAGGTCAATCACTACTGGTCTACTTAGAGGTGGAGGGGATTATTATTATTTGCAGTTCTTGACTCAAACCCTTCCCCTGCAAGTACGGGACGGAAATCATTTTGGGTTGGTACTCTGTCTCCGTGTTATTTAGGTAATTTGGTTTTAAGGCAACCTGCAACTATTCAGCGAGACTCATCAACATCTGTAAGTGAGTGCAAGTGAGATGTTACACATATAATATATACATCATTTAATTATTGGTGGCAGATATCCTATTCACAGGAACAAATTTCCTTTTTGTTTTGAAGAGAAATTGAAGTTAATTGAAAGTCTAAACAATATATCAGATGTTGAAGAAACCAAGAAATTTTAAAAAATGGGAAAACTAGGGAACACAGATTCCATTAAAGTACAGCCTGGTTGTTATTAATTCATTTTTGAAACAACTTTGTCTGCATTGTTCTAAATACTCGTTTTAAACAATTGATAAAGGTCAATAGTTCCTATCCAGATATTGATTTAGATATCAAGAACACGAAACAATCCAGAACTTAATTAATGAATTTACTTTAAAGAAAATTGTGATTTTTTTTTCCTCAGAATTTAAAGGAGTTTTCCTTAATCTGCGTATGAATCAATTTGATACATTTCTCAACTTTATAACTCAATTTTATATATATCAATTCCCAATGTGTGAATACATTTTAAATCGTTTCAATTATACTTGGTGTAATATTCAATTTGAGGTTTTGTTTCTACATATCTATACAATAGCAAAATGTATACGTTTCCTTCTTATTTATACGCAAATACAAATCAAGTGGAGGTATATAAAAAGTTTTTATTTATTGCAAGCGATACATATGAAGATTGGTTGATCTTCAATTCCCGTGTTCTTCAAGACTATTCTTAGACTACAGTATCTGTTGAAGTTATACGTGAAACGCCATTTACACTTGCATTTGAAAACTGTTGGATGATATTAAAGAGGAACATATTGTTGAAGCAATAGAATATATAAGAAATTTGGAAGAGGTTAAACCTTTTAAAAGAAATAAGAAGGGCAAAGAAATAGTAAGAAGAAGTGAAAAGCTGTTACAGCTAAACATCTTTTATTTCAAGATTTCATAAGGTTGCTATTTAATAAAGAGATGAAGTGTAGTTTGGCTCCGGGAGCATCATATGGAGGCATTGATCTTACACGCAAGAATGCCAATGATACAATTAGTAGAAATATAAGGATTCTAGATGTTGAGCTTGAGGAAGTTGCTTATATTCACTTTCAACTATTTTAAAACAGGTTAATAATTATTAGAATCTTGTATTTTTATATGATGTCAATAACGATTTTAAAAACCGCTCTTGATAAATCTATGCCTTACTCTTCTATACCAGAGTGCCTTACAAAAATACTTACAAGAAAACAAATATCAGTTCAATCGGGTAGGTTCACAAACAGAGTATTTTTTAACATAATGCAAATTCTTGCATTGATAGCTATAACCAATCCCTTTTGGTATAATATCGAAATTGACTTGTTAAATTTTATATGTTTCATGTAACCTCTCCTTCGCAATATAAATAAGAAGTAGCTGCGCTTTTAGTAATTAAATCTCGTTCTTAATTCGCCTAATTCGACCCGTTGTCTTCGTTTTATTGTTATATGTTCATATGGACATCATGGAAAGACAGGATCAAGTATGAAACACATGTCCTAAACCTTGGCCTAACCTTCCATAGTTGGTAGTTTCGTAATCTATTAAAAGAGAGTTGTTCAATTTGCTTCTGATTTTCTGGATTTTTGAGCATTTCTTCCCCAAATACTGGTTTTCCCCTATACCTTATCTATTATAGAACAGCATATTTCACATAATAAATGCCGTCAGCATCAACGGGTACCGCTCCTAATTGAGACAGAATTACCAAAACTAAAAAATCAAATACGGTAATTTTGCCGAGAATTTAGAGATTTTCTAAACGTTTTTATACAACATATTACTTTCTACAATTTTTATTTTTGATTAAAACAAATAGAGACTCCTTTTTTATTTTTCTCCGCTCGAAATTTAACGTGCAACAGCCAGCAGCCGATGTTAGTTTGTCAGTAGTCATCGATAGATAATATACCGTTGCTTATCGTAATATTTTTAGGAATTACATGATTTGTAAGTAAATACTCAAAACAATAATAAGTTATTTCATTTCAAAGTGACAATGAGTTTATCCACTTGATAACAACTTGCAATCTCTTATCTATTTCTTCCACATTTTTTGAACTCCAAATGTAAAGACCAATACAATGATGAATAGTTAATCCTTTTTCATCCTTCAACATTTTAATCACCTCCGGTTCATCTAACTTCTTTTTCTTTGCAATACATGTTTTAATTTTAAGAAGAATTGTATCTCTTAGAAGTGTCAATTTACCCTCATTAATAGTAGGATTAGCATTGAATAAAATTATTGAAATACTTAATCTAATTATTGACTGCCCAAGTGTTTTGTATGCTGCTGTTCTTTTCTTTGCTAGTTGTTGCGTTTTTATATTAGGTGATTGTTCTGGATGTAAGCCATCCAATAATTTGGTAGTCCACCCGATTACTTCACGCCATTTCTTATATTTATCTTCCAATCTAAAATGTGATATTTCTTTACTTTGTTTGGAATAATCGCTGCTGTCTCCACCTACTAGTTCAATTGCGTAACAGCCCATAATGGATTCAAAAATATCAGCCTTCAGGTTTGAACCATATTTACTATAGTTATGAGTGTTGAGCATCTTAGGTAGACCCAGGTCCATGGAAATTTTTGCAAGTATTTTGTTTGGTTCTAATTTATGCACCAAATGCAATCCTTTGCCTGGATATTTTTTCATAACACTATACACCAGTAAAACCCGATAAAATGAATCACCTAACCATTCTAACCTCTCATAATTTTTGCCGACTCTATTATTCACTGCTTTGGGTGTCATTGCGATATGTAAGTGAAATGGGTTTGAAACATGAGGAAGTGGGGAAATTTGGAACGCCTTGACCATATTTTTTGAACGTGTGCTTAATCAACATTATACTAAAAAAAGTAAATGGGAACAATTTTCTTATATGGATTTGTTTTGTTTTTCATTTATATATAAGCAGAGATTGAAGACTTTATATTTCTGTTCAAAAATTCGAATAACTACAGAGTAAAACGATCCATCATATTTCCATGCGACTGTTGCAAAATATTAGATTTTAGCAAATTGTTATATATACTGATGAAATTAAATTACCTTTGATAAGTTATAAAGAGACTGAAAGCGGTTTCATGAAAGAATACGTATAAATAAGTATGTCAACTAGAAAAGAAAAAGGAACAGGAAAGGTGTAAAACTGCTTTAGAATAGGTCGAGAACACAAAATCACTAAAAATCAAAATTTGAAGCAGCTCTAAGTTGATAAAGTTGAATTTGACAAGGTTACACCTTAATATCAAAGCAATCAAAAGAGAAGTTGAGCTTTGATTTTGGCTACTGAAACTCCCTCCTCTGCCCGTTTCCTGCTTTTTGAAAGCACCTATAATTAATTTTTCATTCTTTACTCAATTTGAGTTTTTCTGGCATTTCAATTTTTTCAACTACAGAATTTATCAAACCACACCTACAATAAATCCTGAGTGGTATCCAATCCCACACTTCCACCTCTATGTTGTTGTGAATGGGTAATATGATATGGAAATATTGGATTTATATATAAGATGCTGGTGACTCTAAATATAACAATAAAGATGTGGTTAATTGTTTTGTTGTTTGAGTTAGTTTAAATCTGATTTAATCGGATTTACTCATTGGTGAAAAGTTTACATGTGCTCAAGATTATTGAGTTCTAGATTATATAAGTGAAAAAATTTCCTCTTTCTTAATAGTTGTTTTATTTTATGGTTCTATAGTATTGTATGTACTTTCATTTAACACACAAAATAGTACCTTCCAAATGAACACTGCTAATAGGATAATCAATTTACAACATCTGTGGTGTTGTAATCTCATATTGCAAAAAATAGAAGCCCTAAAATCATTCCGTGTTTTTTGATAAGAAATGAAGAATGTTTAGAAAAACACATTCCTTGAACTAGACAATTTATAACAAATTTAAAAAGTACCAAAGGACTTTTAAATATTGATGACAAGAAATATACATTTGTTACCCAAAATAAATTTCTTGGCTATCTCAATGGAATCGGAAATGTATGAATCTAAAACCGAATTTGTTGTTAGATCTACCCTATTGTGAAATTTGGCTATATTTTGTACCAGGAAAAAGCAGCAAATGTGTGCATCTTTTTTTCAGAAAAACAATGTAGACGGAATAGCTATTTATATATAAGATTGATTCGTATGTAGGCAAAAAATTGAATATGAATGGTATATCAATTTCAGGCGGTATGAAAAATAGATATTACAGGTATTATTAAAGATCACAAATATTTTTTGTACCATTGTGTTAAGGTTTATGGTTTTTTGACCGATCAGGTTAAGTTTCATTTAGAAAATAATGAACAAGATATTAACAATATCATGCAGTTGATAATTGAGCAAATAAATAGAAGAAAAAGAGGGATATCAAGCATCAATTTAAATTTTTCACGGAAAGTTACCAAAATAAAAAACCATTTATGATGCATTGAATCTAAAATCAATGGATTGGAAAAAAAGATGCAGATATTAGGGCATGATATATTGATTGTACAAGAGATCCTTGAATAAACCATCTATTTTTTCATATAATGGCAATTCTTTTCGATACAGTCTACCATGATCTTTAATATTTTACTTGTCATTTTTATCTATATCACCTAAGATAAACGCACCCTCCATAGAAAAGTTTGGATCTAGATAGTATTCCATCACATAAATAACAATTCAATCTAAATCCTCCATTTAAAAACATGTGAATAGGGAATCTTTGCTATTGTCTTGTGTTACCCGTTCACGACTGCACATCCTTGTCTAATTGCACAATTTGGTCGCTTTAGCATCAAATTTACCCCTAGTTTTGAATTGGATATCTTATATGCCAGAAACAGATAAATGGTATCTTAATTCAGGTTATATATTTATCTGGACCAACAATTAGAAAAGTTTGAGCTTGGTTTATATTCTTTTCCAGGAACAAAGATAATTTATCAACATCAAACGCTAACTGCTCGGTATCAGCATTTAAACGTATGCCAAATGGATCCATCATAGTTGGTACGATGGAAATCCACTGACAAAATGGCAAACTTTTCTTATTGTGGAATGTTTTTTACCCTGACTATTTCAGGTAGTAAGTACCTTATCATTGAAAGAAATTGAAATTTAGAAAGACGGTACATTTATGATTGTTTCACTCGCAGCCCATTATCTATTAATAATTCAAGGGCAAAAGAATTAAATCAAGCTGACAGAAGACTAATAATAAACAAAAATAACTTCCTTATAATAGCGTTTTTTGTCCTTATATGCCGAGAAATGGGCGTAGATAACTCTACAGTAATCTCTTTTCAATCCAAATAAGGAAAGCTATATAACTATGATCACTTGTACTGCAAACTCCTAAACAACGTTTTGGAAATTGCTAACGAATGTGACCCCACCAATGAAACAAATTCTTTTGTAGTTGAAAGGAAAACTTTCTTACTTAATTCATGCTCAAATAAAATTTTAATTTAATAACATGATGAAATTTCTTAAAAAAGAATACAATTTTGCTAAATAAGGTTGTATCTAACCATATTACTCACTTTCTATTACATTGAAGTTGCAATTGGAATTATTAAAAGCTATATATATTCTGATGCCTAAATCTTTATCTAAAAGGAGAAAGAATTTGTTAGATCATGGACAAAAAGGAGAGCTATTCCTGGAGTTGGCGTTACGACAAGTGCAACCATATGCTTCTAAACGACAGTATCTAAATCAAATGGTTAAAGTCAAAACCTTAAATCATACATGGAAATATGATTCATCACATTTTTTATGACTTCTGACGTTTAACAAAAGCAATCGATTATACATTCTATTTATTACCGATTCAGCAATAATTTAGTTGTTACATTTTTTTCAAATGTCGTTTTTTAAATTTTTAATGCATTTTTCTAGTTTGATTCATAATATCATCTAAATAAAATCCATTTATTAAAGATTCACATGAGCTCCATCCCAATCCAAATAACTTTTCACATCTCAAATCCAAAGAATAAGTGAAATGTGTGGCGATCATATATCCTAAAAACAGTTTCACGTCGTTTGAACAAGCTTTATTTTTTTCATCTTGACCTATCCTACCATAATACTTCTTCTTAAAAATACTGTAAAATAATGAAAATGATGGACATTTCAAATATGTTGCCGTTAATGTAGAAATCGTCTTCTTTCGCAGTTTCTCATCACGTAAGTATGCTAACTTATAAACTTCAAAATTGAGACGATCCACAACTATTTTGGATACAAAATACTTCAGAGCTGAATTCCCCAAAAATTGCAATCTTTCCACTTCAATCTTTCCCTCAAAATCATCTGCCCTTATGTTACTCAACTTTTTCATATCGAAATGTTTTGTATTGGTGATTTGTAACACTCTTCTTTTATGGTTAAATTCAGAAATATCTTTGCGCATTTTATAATCTTTGAAGCTCGATTCAATCGATATTATAAATTTAATAGTCTCCGTCCAACCGTTCCACGCATTGCGTGCTTTAAAATCATTCAGAGAAGTGGGTATACCAGATTCAAATGCAATTGCACCGAGATAAGCTTCAAATATATCGGCATATAATTTGGACGATAAGTCTTCCGGTTTATATTTTAGAAGTTGAATAATCCCCGATTTGTGGCACAACGTTGCAAGCTTCTTGTTAGTTACATAATCCTCCTTCTTTTGAGCTAAAATATTACTTCTGTCTTGAGGAAATTCTGAAAATAAAATAAAAGACATAACAAAGTCTAAATATGCATCGCCTAAAAACTCCAGTTTTTTATACTTAGATACGGGTTTTTGTTTGTTTATTACTGTTCTTAAGTTTTTGATTCTTATCTCGGGTATATAAACTTTATCTGAATTTGCTCTATTACTCTTTATAGATTTTGTCTTTTGCAACTTTTGCACTTCAATGATAACGTCATCTTCAATTGGCAATGATCCTGCCCAGCGGGAGCAATTCCTAGCATATGTGCCCCTTAATGTAATATTATTGTTGAAGAAACATTTTCTTACTAACATGAGTCTACCATTGGTCTATCAAATCTGGTTAGTTGCTGAAACCTCTTGTTAACCTAACATTATTAGTAAAGCATTTAGCATAACAACAGTGGGCCAAAATACGCCGAGAGCGCTGCGAACTACGAATACGAACTACATGACTTCTGTCTTTTGACGAGGTGTGTCTTTTTCATTTAATCCTTATTCATCCGATTTAGGGCATTTACATAGCATTATTGGTAAATGGTAAATGGTAGAGTTAATTATATAATGTTTCTGCCTGTATGGTTTTGATGGCAGAAACAAGTAACTAACCTTATTAGGTATTATATAGAAATTAGGGAACTTTTATTACTGAAGAGTTTAAGTCTTTAGGCATTCCAATTACTATTAATTCCGAGGAACAGTATTACAATCTGGGCTAATGGAAAATTTTACTCAACAATCATATTTAGGTTGGTTAATATCAGAATTGTCATTGAAAACTAGCAATACTCCCATGACTTTATTGTTGTCAACGAGTCTCTGATCGTTTGTTTTTTATCTTGGAAAATGATTTTCTTTTACTACATAAGCCTGCATTACCAGAACCTCATTATTTTTCCATTAATCCTTTGTCGCATGATTTCCGTCATTCTTTTGAAATGCAATTTCAATTTACGGTTACATTCGAAACACTTCAGGCTCAACCTTACTGTCAATATTCCCTTCATCACTTTAATTTAACTCAAATCGAGATCCATGATTTATTAGAAGAACAGTTGATTGAGGTCTCACCCCCAGTTTCATTCTATTCTATTGCTTGCTTTGTCAACTCTGCTAAATGATGGCTATCAATTATAGGGTGTTAAATAAAATTATTGTTCCGTTACCTTGTTCTGTGCCATCTATTGATTGCTTGCTCGTTGAACTCAAAAAAGAAGTTTTTCGGCATTATCTCTTCCTAGTGCTTATCAGCTACCTCTCTCCTTGCATTTGCTTACCGTTTTCTCTAATTCCTTTCTTTTTACCTACCACATCTTACTGGATCACATCTGTTCCATAGTTCATAATCGGTTTTTTGGCTTACTGTAATGTTTTACTTTAGTTTTACGATTTTCAATATTCATATTAGCTCTACGATCTAACAAATAATAGTGATAATATTTTTTTCAATAGTTTCTTCTACAATCACTTTGTCTTTTATTACTAGTTTTTTATCATAATATAAAGGCGTATTAGACATATTAGAATAAGTAATCTTTTGTTGTTATTAGCTGATATGCGTATTATCATTGAATTCTTCGTTTTCAATTCTGGAGTATAACGAAAGCATATTTTCCAATTTGTCGTTGGTGGTCTTACAATCAGCATTAAACAAATGTGCATTCTCATTCATACTGCTATGTAGACCCCCACATCTCTTACACCAATTTTTTCTTCATATAATCTGAATTTTGCCCGCATTTCCTTTTCAAACTCATTGTTTCTAAGTGTAAAGGTGTATATTTGTCCATCGTAATTTTCCATATTTCCTTTTCTTTGAGACGCAGAACTAGTGGATAACTGTTGTCTTCTTCTGTCAAAGATATTTTCATTCCGTTTTTTATTATCCTCAATTTGAAACTTATATATAACTCAATTCTTTTATAATTTTCTCTCCTAATTCAGTTAGTAGATCTCTTGAATTTTAACTTAGTAAATCTCCAATATTTAATAATTATCAACATTGAGTAATTAGGCTAAAACATTATTATTTGAATCCCCTGACTTACCTGTTCTAATCATGTACAAAATATGTTACACTAAAAAAAAATTATTTAATGTCTCCTTTTTCGTGTGTAGATTTCTTTTATCAAAGCTCCCAGTTAGTTAATAGAGACAATACCACAAAGCTGTAGAGACTATAGAATTGGAAAAGGTGTTACTTTTTCGCCAGTGTGGTACTAAAATGAGTATTGAATGTTGGACTGTATGACAAAAGTTTTCCCATTAATTTTTATATGCCTTTTCATCTCTATGTGGATATGTTGTTTGTTGATCGATTTTAATGTAACTTCTGCTGTATTTATGGTATGCCTTATCACAAGAAAACTATATATGTTTTTTTTATATTATTGAATTAAATAGTAATTAACTTAACTATATAGCATACAACTAACTACCAAGAAAAGAATAAAATAATCTGAATAATCCAAGTGAACAATAGACAATGGTGTTGATTTTTATTGAAAATTTCAAGCTTGAGGAAACACCAATTATAGAAAGGTTAAAGTACAGGCGGTAAGAAAATACAAACAGTTCTAAGATTGCTATCTGGTAACTCAAAATTCAAATTACCTTTAATTTTATCCATGGCATTTTATTTTGAATTGCATTTAAATCCAATGATATGAACTCAGCGTTACAACAATATATAAGTGTAGGAATGAATTTATATCCTACAAAAGAAAATATCCCAATGTACAAACTAGCAAAACGTGTGCAATTAAACCCGCTTCTAAATAACCAAATAGTACTATTATTTATGTCGTTACTTTTTATTTTTAAAATGTGCAATCTCGGTGGGAAATATTCCACCTGAACTCGGTCTTCGATTATACATTGAGTTTTTAAATTCCAGAGTGATTCCTGAAGTTGCTGAAGTTCTTCGACCTTCCTTATCAACTCTCTGATTGGTTACATCGAAATTTTCGTCTGTATCGACAACTTGATAGGAACCGGGGACCAACGTATAAGATAACGATCTTGTACGTTTCCTTTTATTATGGATGATTTCATATTTCCGCATGTTTCTCAATGATTCAAAGGAATGCTCTGGTCTTAAAAGTTCCTGTTTGGGATTGAACGAAAATTCAACTTTGATACTCTTATTTTGTTTAAATTTACCATTTGGTGATTTTGGTTTTCGATGTAAATTGACTTTACTTGAGTAAGGGCTTATCCCACTGAGTTCATGTGTTCTCAGTTTATCACTCAGTGTGGTTGTCTCACTCCTTTTCCAATTTTTTTCATCATATATAAAGGTAGGCTTGGAAATTGCCTCAGTTTTGACCACTTTTAGCGGAGATGAATCACAAGATACCGATGTATCCTTCAACTTTTTTAAATTTTTATTCACATCTTTAGCAGATTCGAACACTACCCTTGAACGTAAAACTGCGATATATTTATCCATTGAAATTTCAACAGTGTATTGATCTTTGATCATGGAAATTTTTGGCCATGTTGCTCTAGCTCCTTGTAAGATACAATCCCAAATAAACTCTGGGGTGGGATTAACCAAAATTTTAGACTGTTCACGTAGGCTTAACTTTGGTAATATTGTAATATCGCCCGAATACGATTGTGACATCAGTTGTTTCAATTTTGTCGCCAAATTACTCATAATTCCTACCTCATTCATCATGTCACAGTAATGTGAGAGCTCCATGGATAATATATTGAACAATCTATATATCAAAGACTTGAAATTCCATAAACTTTTTGGTTCGTTATTTTCTTCATTAAATTCGGCGGAAAATTTAACAAATGGAGAAATATGTGGGTTTACTTGGCACGCAATTGAATGATTGACATTAAACATTTCAGATAACCTTGATATTGGTAAATCTGAATTCAATGACCCATCAACAAATTTTAACATTGGATTCGACCATTCAATAATTTCTCCTGTTTCGGCGATTTTCTCATATATTGTTGAGGAAGCAAAAACTATCGGTAATGAACAACTAGCACAAACCGCTGACCGAATTAATACGTTAGGGGCAGTTAGGTAATTTAACAAAGTTGGTTGATCATGGATGGTTGCAGATGATACAGTTATATTCAAAATTCTGCCAGTTTTATTAAATGCTTCTCTGAAAGTTATATCACCCAAAAATTGTTTCATTGTTTGCTGAAGATATTTGCTATCAAACCAAACGCCATATTTGAGAAATCTTGATAAATGAGTATAGAAATTATCATTATCGGTCTCAACATTGAAAACCTCGAAAGTTTTATCAAATAAACTCGATAATATTTCTTGAATTTCATCACTTGTTTTAGAACACATGATAGAACTAACTATAGACCCACAACTTGAACCGGAAACAATCTTAGGGAATAAATCACGTTCTAACAATGTTGAAAATACCCCTATCCCAATCAATCCAAGCGTACCACCCCCACTCATTGTTATTGCACCTCTTCCGTAATTTCTTTTGGATTCTAACAAAACATTTAATATGTATTCATCATCCAAATCACAATCCTCAGAAACCAACGTGGACAAACATTGAACACATTCTTCGATATATTGAGAGATTAGTTTCTTAGTCCCAACATGACATTTCCTATAAAGCATTTCGTTATTTATGCCGGCAAAATCTCGTTTCCAGCGTGTTCTAATGATATAAAGAATTTGATGATAATCTTTGTTTATTCTGCATTTTTGTAACTCTTCAAGTTGTTTCTGAACGGCTTTGTAGTCATATAAATCTGACTCTATTTCATTTTTCCAGGTATCATTGTGCTCCAATAAATCTAATTGCAAACTCACCCCAATCCAAGCTTCATAAGTCAATGCCTCCAATTGTTGTTTATACAGCTCTTCGATTGCCGATATTACCGGTTCTGTGGATCTATTCCACGACATTATATTTCGAAAGAAAGAAAAAGTATTGTATATTTGAATTTTCATGGATCCATTATTATTTTCAACATGATTCTTTTCTTTATCTTTATTAATAGTGTCTTGTTTTGAATGAACTTTGTTAATGTTATTTAAAAGAATATCTGCGGTTATATTTTCAAAGGGGTTGTTGTATAAATATGAAAGATCATATGCTGTTACCTTTTCTGTCATTGGATGCTCACAGAATAGAAAAAGTTAAAAGAAAAACTACTGAAGGTTAAAAGAGATAAGGAAAGAATGATGAGCAATATGCAATAAATTTATAATAATAATCTTCCTACCCCCGCCCCCCGCTCTGGGGCACTGCCCTTTCTCACAGACAGAAACTGAGCCCGATGATAGAATTGTTATAGAAATCGATTCTTTAAGCTCTTCCCTGAACAATACGAATTTCGGATATATCCCTCAAAGTGAAATTTAGTGGAGTAAGACTGTTTAAAAAGTAGCTAAATCTGTTGTGTCTATCGATTTTATGCAACCAGTAAGTTTTGATACAAAAACTTCATTATGTTTAGAAGCAACAGGTTTCGTTATATAAGGTTTCAAAAAAGCTTGTTTTTCTGCATCGGTATCAGGGTTCAAGGTTCAGGTATAAAGTACACAGTCTAAAAATAACAAATGGTACATAAAATCAAAAGAAGAAGAAAATCATATATATATATATATATCAAAGAGAAAAAGAACTAAACTAAATTAAATTAAAACTATTTCTTAAGAAGGAGATCGATTTTCTCTTCTAGTGACTTAAGTCTTTCGTCCTTTGCTTGATTTGCAACTGTTAATTTTTCAACATTTGACTCAAGAGATGAAACTAATTGATGCAGTCTGTCCAAATTTGCCTTTAAGCCAGTTGCAGGAGTACCGGATTTAACAGATGTTGTTGAAACTGCTGGTGAAGCAGGTGCAAGTGCAGGTGCAGATGCAGATGATGGAGTTGCAAGTGATGCGGAGGTAGGGGCTGAAAGCAATTCCTTTGGAGATTCCTGTGGAGTTGCTTTTGGAGAATCTATCGGGGTTGATTTTGCAGTTTCCTTTACTTCTTTGATTTCCTTCTTTGGAGTGGTTTGTGCCCTTGAACCGGATAAAGAGGGTTTTTTAACAATGCTCCATTCGTCATCGACATCATTTTCGGATTCACCGTTATCCTTATTAACACCTTGATATTCATCATCAGATAGAGAACTAACCTTATCTAACAATTTATTGACGCCCTTTTCATGAAGCATTTTTTCAACACCCTGTTCTTGAGTTTGAGTGAAAACAGGTCTTGCTTCTTCTTCCTTTTTTTCTGTTTGTTCATTCTTTTCAACTTTAGGTTCTTCTTTCTTTACCTCTTTGATTTCTTCTTTTGGTTCTTCCCTTGTTCCTTCCTTTGAAGGTGGTTTAGATTTGGACAAAGTTGGATTTTCAACACCATCATAAATATCTCTCATTGAACATAGGATCGGACCATCTACGTTAGCACCATTGAAATATTCATCAGCAGATAATGCTGGTTTATCAGAAGGCGCATCGGGGTAGATATCATCTTGGAATATTTCTGATCTTCTTGGAACAATAAATGATAAAGGTTCTATTGAGTTATCATTTAATAACTTATAAGCTCTGATAAGTTCATTTTCCTTAACATTGACAAATCTCTTTGGAGCAACGGCAAAACCACGTTGAGCTTCAGTTGAAGGATATTCACTTAGAGGATGTAAATCATCATCTGCAAATTCATAATATCTAACATTACCATCACCTTTACCAGCTACAAATAACAGATTTGTTGAAGGATCATAAAATGGCATTAAAGTACCAGAAGATGAATCGATTGATATGAAACCATTGATTGGACCGGATGATAAATCATCAACTTTCCATAATCCCAATTGTCTTTCAGAGAATCTATCAAAACCTGTTGTACATAATCTATCTGTATTGCCCAACCAAACAATTCTTGCGGATTTAGCACCTAAATGGCCATTTCCTTCGGATAATAACTCACCGGATCTTGCATCCCAGATTCTAATTTTTTTATCTCTTGAAACGGTAGCAATTTTAGTACCATCATAATTGAAACAGAAAGAGGTAACTAAATCTTTATGTTTTAAAGTTGCTTTACAAGATTGATCTTTAATATTCCAAACTTTAACGGAATAATCGAAAGAAGATGAAGCAACGACATCCTTTGCGACTGGATTAAATTGTAAATGGCCAACTTTACGAGAATGTCCTGTTAATGAAGCGATTGGTTTAACATCAACTATATTTTCAGGATCGACATGAATATAGGAATAATCTTGAGGGATTTCCCAAACGAGGATTTTACCATCTTCACCAGAGGAGAGGATTCTATGATCATCGAAGGGGTCAAAAGCGGTATCTAAAACGTTACCACCGGTATGACCTCTAAACATTGGCACCTTATCAGGAGCCTTACCGACTTCATCGATTGGAATGATGGTAAAGGAACCGATACCGTTAGAATTGAGTGAAATAAAGGAGCCATTACATTGAATGATGTTACTATCAAAGGCAGATAATGTTGGTTTTAAATTTTCATAGCACAATTCTTTCTTGAAAGGTTGGCCGTAAACGTGTCTGAATTTTGAAGCTCTGACAAATTTCCCACTCATGGTTTAGTTGTATGTAAAAGTGATATATATATTAATGATTTGTAAGAATGGAACTCTAATACATAGATAACAAGGAAAAGGGATAGCAATTGGTATGATATATATTACACAATACCCTTGTGAGAACTCAGAACAGAACCCAGATTCCCAGAACCCAGCACGCTGTCAAGAGTCAACAATCCTCGTCCTCTAAGAGAAGAAACTCGTCTGCCGACGCGTCGAAGCCCTCGCGCACTGCCACCACAACGACACCACTGTCGCGCCCGTGCCGCACCGCCACGTCGAGTCCTCGGCAGAAAGAGACGACGGCTGCTTCCAACCGCCGCCCGCCGCCGCCGCCGCCGCCGCCGCTGTAGCTGTAGCTGGAGCTGTTGTTCCCGACGCCCACCACACATTCCACGACCCACTCTCCGCGTGCGATGCACCGCTGCAGGTGCCCGCCCAGGTAGAACACCGCTTCCCGCGCATAGAGCCCGTGCAAGTCTACGACGGGGCCCTCAGTCGACGGGTTGTGGTGCAAAAACGCCCGCCGCGCCGCTTCCGCGTCCAGCGCCCGCCCACGCTCCCCGCACACCTTCGCCTCCCCAGACAATTCCGCCGCCGCCGCCCGCCCCGAAACCCCCCCTCGCAGAAACAAAATCTCCGCCCGTTCAAGCAATCGCCCCCGCTCTCTGTACGCCGCCGCAGCCGCCTCTCGTGGCCCCCGCAAATACTCCTCCACACTCACCGGCTGCACTCGCTGACCGACAAACTCCCTGTTGATCGCCGGCGGAGCCACAACCTCCCCAATACCGCTACCGCCGATACTCCGGTCCCCACGATTGTATGCTAGCTTCCCAATATCCTTGAACTTGATACCTTTGCCAGATGTAATAAATTTACTAGATTTACTAGATTTACTGCATTTCCCAGAACTGATATCTATTATATTATCCTTATTCCCTTGATCATAATACTGCTGACTACTACTACTACCACTACTACCACTACTACCACCCTTTCGATATGCCATCAATATCTTGTTTCTTTTATTCTTTGATGCTGCCTTTAATAAAACATTACCAGTCTTCATTCTTTCTCCTATATCTACCTATAGACCATAATAATAACACTTTTCTCCCCTAAAAAATGGTAACTTATTTATAGTTCGTATCTTGTAAATAATTTATCGATCATTCCATCATCTACATTATATATCCCTCCAACCCTTTACTACTTGTAACTCCTCGCTGAAAAATTCAAAATTCAAAACAGTGAAAAAAAAAGACCTCACATCTCACACCCCGCCCCTCAATAATTACCCAACACATACAAAATATAAATAACGCGTGTGTGGAACACACAAATTGCCCAATTTTTTTTTTCAACCCTCTCATGAATTATTGTTACTTTCATCAAATTCATTAATATTGTACAGTATTCAGAACATCCTGGAGTTTCCATATCCCCCCTTCTATACAATCTCCCTCCACGCACATCTCTCCACAAGAATATGTCCGATTCAGAATATTCTCCATCTTCTTATGATGGTATCGAAAGGAGAATAGATCAATCATATACTGAATCTGATCAAATTCAAGAATCGGTAATTAATGAATGTTATAACTTTTATCAATCTCAAATCTCAAATAATTCATCATCCACTGATTACCATCTATTTTGTAATTCTAAAACATCAGCGAAAGTAGTCTCTTATTTATCTGTAATTTTGGCCGGTTATGATTCAGATTTCCAAAATGAAAATTTAAAACCAATAATATCTTCAATTACAAATTGTAATAAATGTTTAATTAGTTATCATTTAGAAAGAACAGAAATGTCCAAAAAATTAATATCAATCAAAAAAGTCCCCTTTAAAGCAGTTCAAGTATCAATGGATAAATTATCTTCTTGGGAAGCTTCCGTGTTGAATGATCAATTATCAAAAATTCTAGAAGAAAATGATCCCTCAAATCCTTTAAAATTGAAAAATATGGTACTAAAATTAATATTCCATTCTTTCATAAATCCTTCGATATTAAGATTAGATTCTCATTTGAAAACTTATTTTGATCGTTGCCTAGATTTTTATGATGAGGCACATACTTTAATTACAAGAGATCACAATTTGAAAATTTATCCCGGTTTAATCTATCTCCTCTTCTCTGATAATGATCTTCAAAGAAACTGGGCTTTATCGAAATTACCCTACTCTCAGCTATCTAAAAGTACAGATATAACTTTCAATAATCATTATAAATCATCAGATTTTAATCCCTTATTCATTGAAGAATATCAAATCCATTTTTTCAATATCCAAAAACCAGATTTTTTCAATAATGATAGAGCAATTCAATTTTGGACAAACTTAATACCGTTAATTAGATTCTCCTCTCTAGAAGCAATTCAGGATATACTTTTTGAACCTTATTCCAGTGCAAGTTTTAGAGATGATTCAACTTTTAAAATTTACCCACTAATGACAATTTTTATTAATCATATCTTTTCATATTTAGATACGCCCCTACCTTTTCTACTGAGATTTTTGGCAATAATATTGCAAAAATTTAAATTATGCATCTTTGATTTTATTAAACCTCATAATTATCTGAGTTTTTTCGATATGTCTTTCAACAACCCAATTTATAAAAAATTATTATCATCGTTACACCCAAATGATTTCCCCCATGAATTATTGAATTCAGATTCTGATAGAATACCCTATTTTTTAGATTTAATTAAATGGATGGATATTTGTAATCATATTTTAAATGATTCAAATAAAAGATGTCAATTTACAATTGCAATTTTCGGATTTATGGCAGATTACATTCAAGATAAAAATTCGGGAAATTTCATTGGAAACTATGTCATGCAATTAATGACTGATCAATTAACATTACATAATACTATCAACAATGATAAATTGAATATAGAATTAACTTCAAAAGCAAGTGCAAGAGCTTTAATCAATAAAAAATGTATCCTACTTTATGATGCTTCCCGTTTGAAACCTTTGGAATCAAATGCAATTAAATTGATTAAAACTTGTTTAATTTTCGATATTCAAAATTTTGCATATCATTCAATAAAATTAAATAATAATCAAACTTCAATGACTCCAGAATTTAACAATGATCTTTGGAAGTTAATTTTAGCCAAACTTTCCACAAATGGTACCCTATTGATTGTTCCAATTTTTACAGCTTTTAAGGATATCCAAAAAATTTTCCAAATCGATATAGCTTACAAAAAGACAAAATTTTTATCTGATAAACAACAACAATTCTCTGAAGAAAATATCAAAAATTTAATTTTGAATTGTAATAAACATAATAAAATCATATCAGAATTTACAGTTTCCGTTCAAAATATCTTGAATAAGTATTCAGAATATTTAAATTCTCAACAGGTTAAAGTGGTTTTAATGACAAGAGAGACTTCATTGGGTTTTTGGTCTTGTATTTTATCCCCCGTTGATTCCGTTTACGAATCTGCAATCGCCTTCCTTAATGAATCCTTTGATGTTGATGATAGATTAGAAGCTTTCAAAGAATGTCTGAAATTGGACCTCATTGTTACCCTCGATTCTTTTAGAAATTCATTATCCAATTTTACCTCGTTAAATTTATTCATACCGACTAAAAGAGTTGTTAAATTATTAATCGATTTTATCGCATGTTTATTCGATCCAATATCTGGTATGTTAGTTTCATCGTCCATTACTATTGAATTGAATTTATTGTTGAAAACTTCCATTGTCGAATTTTGGATCGATATTTGGTCATTTTTAGGTATGATTTTTAGAAATATTTTTGATTGGTCGATTAATTACGAAAGGTTGAAAAGTTCTTTGAAAAAAGAGGTTGCAGATCAAATCACAACAGATTTGTTAAATTTCACGAGAGATGTCTTGGATTTATCACATTCCGTTTTAAACGGTTACAAAGTCGCTATTTCTCTGGTAAATACTGAAAATTTCAAAAGGGAAGATATTTTCAAAATTAAAAAAACTCTGCTAAATCCAATCATTAATACGTTGCAAGATTTGTTTAAATGGTTAAGGCTAAGTGATCCAGCTCTGTTAATTAGTTGTGTTGATTTAATTACTAAAATTTTAGATATATCTTCAAAAGATGTTGGTATGAAATTAGATAATGAGTTGCTGACAATCTTGATTAAATTATGTTTAAGAGCTAAGAAATTTAACAATAAAATGAATGTAGAACAAACTGGTGAATTACTATTAAGGGCTAGGGCAATTAACGATAAATTAGTGGATGATATTTCCATGCAAGTCGAGGATGAAAAGAAAAAGAAATTACATCCTAGTACTGCAACCCCAACTTTAGCTTCCACCTATGAATATCAATCAAGGAAATTGACTCAACAGGCAAATCTTGGTAGTTATCTTAAACCCCATATTAGAGAGGCAATACCTTCATTGGATGCTCCTAAACGTCTCTCCAAACTTGAAATGGCTCAGTTGAAGTTGAAGGAAAAGAGAATGTCAATGGCAACCTCTGAACCTGCCAGAGAGCCTGCACCGGCAAGACCATCCGGATTCAATTCTAAGAAGAAACCAATCACAATTTCTGATAGTGATTCTGATTCTGATAAAAACGGGTCCGATGATGAAACCGAACATGGTAATAATGGTTTATTTACTAGAGAACAAGTTGTTGCTAAAATGAAGAAAACTAAAGCCGCCTTACAATCATTACAAGCACCTAGGTTTAATGGATCTACAAACAATAAACCAAAGGATAAGAATTATGAATTGAACAAGAAGAAGAAAGCAGAAGAATTGATGAGATTAAGATTGAATGTCGATATGTCTTCGCTGTATAAGACTATCTTGTCGTGGTCGTATAATAATGACAAAGAGCTGCCTTCTGATTATGAAAAATATCAATATCAACCAGTTAAGGATATTTTCGATTCTGTGGAAGATTATCAGAAATCTTTTGAGCCTTTGTTGTTGTTGGAATGTTGGCAATCGATTCAAAGGGCAAAACAAGTTGAACAAGAGACCCCGTTTAGAATGACAATTGGTTCAAGATCCGCAACTGATTCATTTTTCGATATTTATGCATCTGTGAAAAAATCAATTGTTAATGATTTACGTTTGTTCAGTGATAACGATTTGTTGGTTTTGATGTTGATTGATAATTTACCCAATGAGGATGATGGTGTTGGTATTCCAAAACGTCTTGTCAATAGTTGTAAACTGAATTGTTTTGCAAAAGTTCGTGAAATCAAGAATACAGTTGGAAATTTGGCAGATATAACTTTAAGAGTTTCTTCAACTAATGAGATGGTTCATAGAATTTCAGCTAGTATGGAAATTGTTGGTTTAAAAGTCAACACTATGACTACATTAGAAAGAGAATATTCTTCATTAAAGGGATTACAGTATTATGATTTACATGAAGAAATTATAAAGGCAAAACCAGCCGAAGTTGAAGATCTTGATAATTCCAAAATTGAAAGAATCAAAATGGTTTATGATGTCAACGATTCTCAAGCGAAGGCAATTCAAGGAACTGTCAAAAGTGAAGATGGATTTGCGTTGATTCAAGGGCCTCCAGGTACAGGTAAAACGAAAACTATTTTAGGTGTCATTGGATATTTCTTAACTCGAGAGGATAGTTCCACCCATCGTGTATTTGTACCAAGTAGCTCAATCCCTTCAAGTACATCTCTGGGTGTCAATGCAAAGAGGAAAATTTTAATTTGTGCCCCATCTAATGCAGCCGTTGATGAATTGGTTTTAAGAATTAGGAAAGGTATTAAAAATTCTAAAGGTGAAGTATTTAAACCGAATGTTGTTAGATTGGGTAAATCCGATGCAATCAATGAACAAGTTAAAGATTTGACATTGGAGGAACAAGTTGAATCACAAATGGCTAAATTCAAAAATAACAGTGACGATTCGGCGGCAATTAGAGAAGAACATAGAAAGTGTATTGTTGAAAGGGATGAATTGAGGAAGAAATTAGAGGATGGAAAATTGGATGAAGTTGAAGTCGGTAAAGTTGAAATCAGATTACAAGAAGTCATGACGATACGTAGACAGTTGGGTAAAAAATTGGATGAATTGAGAGAAGAACGTGCTGTTAATTTCCGTAATAGAGAAATTGAAAGAAGAAATTTACAGTATAAAATTTTAAACAATGCTCAAGTTGTTTGTTCCACTTTATCGGGATCTGCACATGACGTTTTGGCAAGTATGTCAATGACATTTGAAACTGTTGTTATAGATGAAGCTGCACAATGTATTGAATTGAGTGCCATTATACCATTGAGATATGGTTGTAAAAAGTGTATCATGGTTGGTGATCCCAACCAATTGCCACCAACGGTTTTATCACAAAAGGCTGCATCTTATAAATATGAGCAGTCTTTATTTGTTAGGATGCAAAATAATCACAAGGGTTCTGTCTATTTGTTGGATGTCCAATATAGAATGCACCCTGAAATTTCACAATTCCCATCTTTCGAATTTTATAATTCAAAATTGAAAGATGGTCCAAATATGGATAAAATCAATAAAAGACCGTGGCATTCGATTACAGATTTTGGTCCTTATAGATTCTTTAATATCCAAGGTACCCAGAGTAAAAATGAGAGGACGAAATCGTTATACAATGTCATTGAGAGTAAGATAATTTTAGAAATCGTTGAAAATCTTTATAGGAAATTCCCAGATGTTGATTGGTCTAACAAGATTGGTATTATTTCTCCTTATAAAGAACAGATTAGGTTATTAAAGAAAACTTTTGTGGATAGGTACGGTTATTTGATTACCAAGCAAATTGATTTCAATACAGTTGATGGATTTCAAGGTCAAGAAAAAGATATCATTCTATTCTCATGTGTTAGAGCGGAGACGCATACGGGTATCGGGTTTTTATCCGATATAAGAAGAATGAATGTGGCGTTGACTAGGGCTAGGGCATCGTTGTGGGTTGTAGGTTCGGCTGATGCGTTGGTTTCCAATAAAACATGGAGAGATTTATATGAAAATGCGAAATTTAGAAATTTGATCACCCAAGCTTATTTGGGGTTTACGAGTCAATTAACTCTCTCTAATGGATCAAATACAAGTTCTAAAATTTTACCAGTTGAAAAACCTAAATCATCTGGGGTTATTATGCCACCTGGTAGTACTACTGTTAAACATGACAATGATGATGCAAACAATAATTCTAAAAATCCTGAAGATGGTGACAAAAAGAAGAAGAAGAAGAATAAAAAGAATAATAAAAGAAAACATGAAGATGTTGCAGATGTTAATACTTCTCAAATGAGAAAGATTGTTAAACCAAATATCCCAACAATGCCAAGGAAAAAGTCAAGTGGAGAAATTACAAAGGATAATAGAATCATTAAAGGGCCCACATCATCGGGTGTCATTCCACCTCCCCCTCCATCAAGTTTACCAAAAAAGATTATTAACAATGTTCCTGAAGGTATGGTCAAGATTAGTAAAAAGAAGAATTTACAGATTCCGAAAGGTCCTGCTTTATCAAGGAAAAAATAAAATAGTTGCAAAGCTTTTTTGGTTTTTAAGATGATATTATTAATTATAATTTATAAAATGAAAGATAGAATACATAGTTTACTTAGGGTACAAGTTTTGATTTATAGAGATGAAGCATGATTTTAATTATTCAGCCTTACCACCTTTGGATATTTTGATACCCTTGATTAAATTGTCATACTTGGAATTTGCGAATTTGTTGGTTTTGTTTATTGCAGTTACATTTCTTGTTGTAGTTGCTGTTGTTGGGGTTGCATTGAATAGATTCTGTGACTGTTGTGGGGGTGACTTACCTACTTGTAAACTTTGTTTGTTGGAACTAGCGACAGAAATGTTATCCATTGAATTTTTATCGGGGTAATAGTCCGTACTATCGTTGGATAAATTCAACGAGTTTATATCTTCGGCATTGTCTCTGTTATTCTTTAGGATGGATGAGTCAGAAAATTCAAAATTGAGTAAAACCATGGCTTTTTCTATTGTCCTTATCTCATTGGTAATTATAGTAGTAACATCTTTTAATTGTAGAGATTTTGCTTGTTGTAACCTTTCCAATAGGTATGTTCTACTTGAAGTCAATAAAGCTTCTAACCGATCTGTTTTATTCTCCTCAATGAAAAGTTGAATTGATTTTTCCATTTTGTCCAAAGTATCGAAAACATCAGAGAGGTACGCTTCTGATTTCTCAAATTGATCTTTCATGTTTGTGGAATTATCAATTAAAGAATCCAATGCGTTGATTTGAATTTCCAAATTATGGGAAACCTCTACATCTGAATATTTATTGGAACGTATTTGATTCTCTTTGAACATTAGATCTATTTCTTTCCTTTCGTTTCTTTCTAAATTTTCTAGGTCATCATTGTGCATATTCAATTTTATATCCAACAAGGATTTTGTTTCTAATAACTGATGAGATATTAGTTTGTTTTGATTCTTCAAATTTTTCAACTCCTCTTCCAACATTTCAATTCTACTTGTTATTTGGTTGGATTTGGATATTAAGTCTTTATAAGTCTGGCTTTCACTTGACTCGTTGGTAATTTGATCTATTTTATTGTTGATATTTGATTTTCTACTAATCCAATCGATGAACAACTCATACTTACTTAATTTTGAATATTTTTCAGAAAAATATATTTCATTTAATGCCTCACAATTTTTGCTTAAATCATTCAGAGAATATAAAATTTGTTTCCTATTCGATGATAGATGGCTATCGCCGTTTTGTAAATACTTACTGTGCATATTTATCAGGTTTGGTAATCGATCATGAAGTAAATAAGTTTCTTGATTCTTCAAAAAATGCACCGGATCGGTATGAATGGGTAACATAGGTATAAATCCATTATCTTTTGTATTTTGAATTATTTGTTTCTCTGAAAACTTCTCTGTTGGGCCTGTAGTTAACTTTTGGAACATTGAGGATAACGCTGGCCATTTCTGAGATTGCTGGTGATCTGGAATTAACATATTATCTTGACCTTTTCTTGGATCAGACTGAGACGAAGATGATTGTATTTCTTTAGAACTCATCAAAAGTGTATATAAATATATATTGTTCCGAGGTGAGACTTTTAAGTTATCCAACATAGTAAAATCAGCAGGAAAGGTCGATAAGGTATTAATCCTTCACTGATCGATCATAACAAAGAAAAACAATAGCCGGGCGGCAGCCCTTTTTCCCGTTTACCTTCAACGTTCTGGTTATCGTCGGGTTGGTTTGGTTTAGTCGGTCATATAATGTATATAATAATAAGAAACACTTATTACATGTATGTATATATATATATATATATCTATTTAGGAAACAAAAAATACTGGGGGTAAGGATGAGAATAATGAGAACAAATTCAGATTTTATCGTCCAGACTTAATTTATAGGTGATATCTGAGGTACTTTCAATGATCTTCTTAAATTCGGCAAATGATAATTTACCATCACCATCTTGGTCACCCTCCATGATGGTTCTATCCACCAATTCCTGTAATTGAATATCTGTTAAAGAATCTGCCACCATTAGACGGAGCACTATGAACAGTTCACCGTTTGAAATGTACCCATCGTTGTCGATATCGTAAACTTTGAATAAAAACTTCAACTTGTCATCGACTGAACCAGCAGATGAAAAGACTGATAATCCTGTAACAAACTCTTTAAAATCTATATCTCCACCTTTGTTCGCATCGAATATATCAACCACTCTTCTCGCCAATGGATTCTGTCCTATTCCTGGAATGGCTAAAAACTCGTCTTTATCGATTGCACCTGAGTTATCGGTGTCTAGTTTCATAAATCTCTTTGCGAGACGATCTATTTCTTCAGATCCGACTGTATTATAGGGGATAATGGGTTAGAGGTTAGTGTTAGTATCATTTCACGTTTCACATTTCACGTTTTGCATTGTTCGTCCATGTCTTATTCGGGGCTCCTCTTCTACTTACAGTTTGTTCCTTCGGACAAATCGTCCATCAAGCTTGACGGTATGTTTCCCATGGTTGCCGTTTTACCTCCTCGGGTATTCCCTGTGATGTTCTTCCCTCTCTTTTCCCCCTTCCTTTACCGTCAATACACATTCATACCTTTCTACATCCTAATATAATAACTGAAAGCGGACAATGCGAACTGCGCCCAGCCCTAAAAAAAAATACGAAATACGACGGCACACTACTACTAAACACTACGTAGACACGTCAGCGGAGATGAAACTCGTTTTATTTCATTCTTTTGGTCACAGAGAGGTCTATTCCAAAAGGTTTGAGAAAACAATGATTGTGGTGATATCAAGATCTACAAAGAGATTTTGTGTCGGGAAGAAACCAGCCGTTTAAAATGATCTGAGCAATTCGATTGACCATACAGAGGCTGGAGAAACACCCGATTTATCAACCTATATCAAAGAAGAAACTAAAAAGGAAGTCATTAAAGGTAGAAGTATAATTGGCGATTCACCTCTCCATGAGAAAGATGGGATTAAAGAGAAAGTTAGTGAATGTACAAACGATGTTTTTGTTGGTCGGTCTTTAACATACAAACATACAAATGCTTTGTGGTATCAGCAATATCTCACACAAAGGCCATTTGATCGTAGTGGATTGTTCATTCAAGGGTTGAAAATTGTAAACCCAAATTTAAAGATTGGGTTTTACACAACTATGCTATAGCTGAGAATACCGGTATAGTTGGTCCATTGCCATTCATCAATTTGAGATATTCAACTGAGGATGATTTGCCCCTTCTAAGAACCGTTGAAGATATTGAAAGGTTAAATGCAAATCAATGTTTGAGATATATTGTCGCATAAAATTCTACTCTAATCAAGGATGAAATTAGTGGGGTCTGGCTTAAAAGTCATTTGGCATATGTTATTGGTGTGAATCATAAGCGGTATGCAGCTTATCCTTTTACATATTTTAGTGAAAAGTCTAATATAGCTAAACTTATTAAATTAAAGAAAGATATATACAAAATTAGGGATGTTGAGATATGCAATGAAGAATATGATGAGAAACCCCCATGATTTGAGGTATCCAATATGTTAAAAAATTCTTTTGATTAATTATCATGATATATAATTGTTGATCACTCTATCGGCATTAAAAAATGTGATAAGATTTACGCATATGAAGCTTTCCGTGCAAGAAATAATCGTTAGTACGAAAATTATGATGTAGTAAGACCATTGCTATTCATTAATGCAAGAAATAAAAAAAAAATACAGCGTACCCATAGTGACTACACTTGCAGATATCGGCAAATCGACAACATCTCAATTCCAGGAATATTTAGTAACCTATGATTAAAAAACATCGATATAAATCAATAAAAAATACTTAAGGACGATAGTGTCACGTCTCTTAGGATTTCCAATACTCGTGTGTAATGCTTATAGAGCAATACTGGGTAAATGAAATTAAGCAAATTCTTTTTTTTTATTTTCTCCTTTTTACATCACTCATCGTCGAATATTGCAGAAACTTATTATATTAAATTTGCTTAATTCCGCTCATACTTTTGTTATTTTTAAAGAATATATAAATAAAAGATTATGTAGTAAGTATGTCTTGTTTTCCTTTTCAAGCAATAAGATATTGTGCAAAATTTAGTTTCTATCTAACCACAGTTTTTTGTTCAATGATATGCAAACTAAACTCCAGAATAACCTCTTGCTATACCACTGCGTCCTTCTTCCACAAGGGCACCTTCCTGTGATATTTCTTCATTGTTAAAATCACTCCCCAATCCGGTCCATTGATGACCCTGAAGACTTAATGCCGATGTAGAAATGGTCTTACCAACAGATAACGCTCCAGAAAATTTTTTAACAAGACTACTTTCATCTGATGGTTGCTTGTGATCGTTAGTTTCACTCTCAATTTCAAGCTCAAGTTCTAAATGTCTTAACTGTCGAAGTGGTTGTGACATCATCAACTTACCGGTTACTGGATCAAACTCTGGCGCATAATCATCAGTTTCATCATCATTTGCTACCTTCACTTGCTCCAATGGTTCTTCTGTACTATTAGATTCTTCATCTTTCACTTCTCCTTCTAATATTGCATCAAAATCTGTAACCCATTTTCCCGTCCATGTAACTTGTGGCAATAAAGCCAATTTTAATTCGTATGGGGTAATTATAGGTTTGAAATAATCTCCAAACATATCAATAACAATACCTGACTGGCCACATCCAAGAATACACCAAACATCAATACAATCAAAATTGGCTAGCTTTGCAACATTGGGTTTACCAACGACAAACATGTAATGCTTTTTCCCGGCTTCGGCAATCGATTTAGTAACTTGGTTCAATAATTCCCGAGTATTTTCTAATGAAAGTGTATTCACTAAGACACCTATTGTTGATGCACTACGTGCAACTTGCATATTTCTATATCTTTTCATCATCGTTGGAAATTGATCATAAACAATTTCTTCCTTCTTTGGATCAATAATCTTCAAATCTTCAAATTTGGTACTTAGTTGTAAGATTCTGGCATCGTGAGGTCTGGTAATATGAAACAATGAATATTCTTGTGTAAACCCATCAAACTTGGCACTTTCTTCAAAATTTTCGTCCTCTTCATCTATATTCTCTAAATAATCGACAATATCAACTTGATCAAAACCACATAATATCCTATTAACAGTATTTATTTGATCTCTATTATTATTTGCTCTTTCATATCCATCAATAAACGTAGCATTTTTACCAGCCCTAGAATAATCAACATTTGCAATCGCTAGATTTGCATATTCACTTTTCAATTCATTATATAGTTCAGGTAAGATATGACTGTGTGGGGTATCTGCCATAAGAACAATTTTCTCACTGGTATTTTCATAAGCCTTTTTAAATGTTTCAATCAATGCCTTCACATTTATATATGGCCTACCAAAAACATAACATGCTTGGATTTTATTAACTGGATTCAAGCAAGCATCCCCAAAATGGACAACAATATCTGCATTGACATGACCTGCAGCAACTTCATCTATACAGCATGGTGAATATGATGTATCTGCCAAGATCCAAATTTGTTGGAAGAACTTTTCCTTGTTTTTACATTTTGAACCACAATTCCCTCCGCATGTTTTCTTGTCAATCGTCTTCTCCACCGATTCAATGTCTCTATTCATTGTTACTGAGGTCTTCAATTTGGTTGTGAAATCAACTTCACCCTCTCGGTTATTATCAGGTGCTTCTTCGTCACTACTATCGCCTTCTGCGTGTTTCAAGTCGTGAAACTCTTGATTCCATTTTGTTAATCTATTCTGTAAAATCTGAGAAACTATGGTGGAATCACACACTAGCTCATCGGGGAATTGTAATGCAATTGATTGATATTTTAGCTCGTCACTTCCCGGTTTTCTCTGATTGAGAAATTTCGCTAGTTTTTCCAAACTGTAATATTCATTGATTATATCCAGTGTTTCATCATAAGACAATTTTCTTTCGGTATATTTGGGACCCAAATGTTGTCTCTTTTCCCTAAGAGCCTCTGCTGTCATTCCTTGAACCTTTGCAAAGGTTTCTGCCTCATCCTGTGCGGTTGAGAGTGCTGGTGCTGCAATCGCTTCTTTCACGCTCTCCATTATACTTTTGCCGATACTTTTTGACACTCAAATCTTCGATAAACAGTTGTTACCCCCTGGAAACCCAAGCAAAACTCGAAACTGCCCTCGATGACAGCAACAGCCAAAAACGGAACCCGGAACTTACAAAAAAAAACAAGAAAACATGTCACGGATCTGCAAAAAAATTTTCAGCTGACGTAATTTCTTTTGCATATTTGAAATTTGAAATTTTAACTTATTTGTATTCCAGTTTATATCACCCCCTCATTGCTTATCTTTTATATTCAAAACTCACAATCCTTGTGGGTTCTTCTCTCCAATAACTTTATAAAATCTCTACTTGTTTCATGTTTAAACAACTTAGACTTTTATCAAAACGTTCATATACCACTACTACAAACATGTCCAGAATCGAACTCGGCTACACTGCAGATTATCATGTTCATCTTAGACAAGGTGAAATGATGGAACTGGTCACTCCAGCAGTTAGAAAAGGAGGTGTTTCCATTGCATATATTATGCCAAACTTGACTCCTCCAATTACAGATATTGACAGAGTTGTTGAATATAAGAAACAATTACAAAAAATTGCACCAAAAACCACATTTTTAATGACATTCTATTTATCCAAGTTATTAACCCCAGAAATTGTTGCCAAAGCAGCAGATGATGGTGCCATCCGTGGTATTAAATGTTATCCAGCCGGTGTTACAACTAATTCACAAGCGGGTGTTGATCCAAACGATTTCACTGCGTTCTATCCAATTTTCAAAGTTATGGAAGAAAAAGGATTGGTATTAAACTTACATGGTGAAAAACCTTCAGTTAAGGACAATGGTGAAGATATTCACGTTCTTAATGCAGAACCTAAATTTTTACCAGCACTTGCAAAACTCCATACAGATTTCCCAAATTTGAAAATTGTACTTGAACATTGTACAACAAAGGCGGCAATTGAAGTGATTGATCAAATAAATAAAGACTTGAAACCAAATGAAAAACCAAAGGTTGTTGCATCATTGACTGCACACCATTTATTCTTGACAATAGATGACTGGGCTGGTAACCCAGTTAACTTTTGTAAACCAGTTGCCAAATTACCAGAAGACAGGCGTGCTCTTTTAAATGCTGCCATTTCAGGTAAACCATATTTCTTCTTTGGTTCAGATTCGGCACCTCATGATGTCACCAAAAAGGCAGTTTATAAAGGTGTCTGTGCAGGTGTCTACACCCAAGAACATGCAATTGCTTATTTAGCTGAAATTTTTGACAGTGTCGGCAAAATAGATATGCTTAAAGATTTTGTTTCAACTTTTGGTAGTTCCTTTTATGAAATGGATGAATCAAAACTCGTTTGTAAGGACAAATGTGTTTTGGTTAAAAAGGAAACCGAAATCCCAGAAATACTTTCCTTTGACAACTCATCCATTAGATTTGCACCATTTAAACCTGTTGAAAAGTTATCTTGGACTACAGAATGGATTGAAAGTTCAAATTAATGAACCTTTGTTCACTTGTTATTCGTTGTTGTTGTTTAGATATTTATTATTCATTTTATTACGTATGTTCCACGTGTTCTATAGATAATACCTTTTGATTATATATATATACTTTTAAAATTTTCCGTTATTTATTCTTTAAAAATCTAGACGTTACCTAATAAAATCATAAATTTTAAATTAGAATCTTGGCCTTCAGCAAATGTCCCATCCTCATTAAATACACACATATTGTTACTCTTCCACCCCCAACTTTGAGATTTGCTAAAATCATTTGGAACAGACAAAAATGATGTAATGGTTGGCATCGAACGACGTGATGGTGTGAAAATTACAAAGTAAACTTTAACCGCATTGCGCTGATCTTCATAGTTAACTGTCGTGCTGCTGCGGTTGCTGTTAATAGTAGATGATAAATTGTTTAAAGTCCGTTTATTGTTTTTAGATTTTCTATCAAAAAAAGATGGAAGTGACCTGTTGCTGTTATCATCCGAAATGGACAGGTCCAACATATCCATCCCCAAATTATCTACCATTGAATCATTTTGTCTTGTAGTCAAATTTTCATTCCTTGATTTAGTATCTCTTTCTACAGGAAGTGTTTGATATGAGAAACCTTTTTCCTTTTTAAAATACTTTTTTGGAAAGGTTCTATAATTGATATTTTCTGTATAAATATCAGGATTGATCAATCCACTCTTTGATGAAGAGTTAGCTGATTCATTATGTGCTCTATGTAAATAAACTCCAACTTGATAACTATGTTTGGATGGAATGTGGGTCTTTTGTAAATAGAGGTTCCAATATGAACCAGCATACCAAAAAGTTTTTCCATATACTCTTTTATCTGTTGAAAGTTCAGAAACGTTGGCAAAGGAAATGGAAAATCTAAAAGGAGGTATTTTGGTCCAAACGAACATCTTATCGGTATTGAAGTTACTGTTATTAATAAAGTTTTCGTCCTCTCCTTGTGTGGACTTACTGTCGCTTGATGTCAATTGACTAATAGCTGTAGTGGAAAGACTTTCAGAAAGTAAGATGTCCAATTCTTTCGGTAAACCGGATAATGTTTCATCTTTCACGGGTACTTTAAACCATTTAGGACTACTGGATGGCGGTATTGGACTTGTCACAATATGGCCCAAATTTGGTGAATCTTCTGCTCTAGAAATTAGAGTTTCTAATTGAACAGCTTGCCATAGTGCAGAATGTAAAATATGGGGTTCTATATAACTTTCTCCATTTTTATCAGCCAATTCCTCGAGCTCTTGTAATTGATCAGGTGGCATGTGGCAATAGTATATCTTTTCATTTAAGACTTTTTTTAATGGTTTTATATCTTCTAGATCTTCATCATATACACCCATATTCTGTTCTAGCCGTTTTTCAATTAATTTTATTATAAAAATGCACCTATCCCATTCTGTTGGAACAAAAAAGTAATCATCTCCAAGGACCCCGGCAGCTATTGAAGTAGGTATACCATCCCATGCATCTGGACCACATTCCCAACCGTTTGAACATAGGATACCTTTACCATTTTCAATTATTCTTTGACTTGCAGAACCATAGTCACATGTCGTTGCAAACCTCAAGTTTTCTGCCAAATTAGACATATCCATATTTTTAACAATGTAATCTGTTGCCGTACAAACAATATCAGGTATTGCCAAATATTGACCGATTTCGATCATGTTATAAGGAATATTATATTCTTCTTTCAAATTCACCGCCCCGTATAACCTTGATATTGCTAATTCAAAACTTTTCTGTTTAATAGAGATAGAGGTTTGAAAATCATTTGATAAAGTACCTACATCTAGTGATAAATCATAAACTTTTCGATAATCTGAATAATTGTTTTTTTTATGTGATTCGGAATCGGAATCGGAATCGGAATGTTCCGAATCAGCATCGAGATTTAAATTTGACATTTTCATATTTTTGGACCACGAAAATAAAGACTTAAAATATGGACTTCGATCAAGGAATAATTTATGTAATTTATATTTCTTACCAAAAGCTTTGATTATAACATCATAATGTTCTCCTTTTACCAGACCATTTAAAAATAAGTATTCTGGTATACTTGGCGTATTGCAACAACCATAAGGGCACGTTGTAGTATTTTCTGTAATTGAATCTAGATTAGCTTTATTCTCAAGTAAAGGTTGGAACTTATTGTCAGTATCTTTTCCCGTATTCAGACCTATCTGAGTAAAGTTTCGGGTGTTTGTGTTTTGTAACGCTAGCAATTGTGTGTGTGGCATCTGTGTTTCATGAGATTGTTGATTTCGTGGTGAAGATGGTGATTCTTGTGGCCGAGTACTTATGTTGTTTGTTAAAATTGGGTTTAAAGCAAAATCCGATGAAAAGAATGAGTCACTATGGTGATTAGTACGATGTAACTGTTCATCTGCTCCTACATGTTGAAAATGTGAGGTGCTGCTCCTATTTAATATGGGAGAAGTTGGCAGAGAAGAGGTGAGCAAAGGAATTGAAGAGCTTTGTACTTCTCTGTGTGGTGCAAGCTGGTTGGAGGACGGCATCTGTTGGTGTGTATGTGCCGACACAATGGAATGGGGATGAAACAGAGAAGAAACACCGAGTACTGCAAAGTGCAATGCCAAATGCCAAATGCCACTGTTGCCTTCCGTCTTCCATTCTCCGCGTACTGCAACCGTTGCCTATTGCACATATCTATGCAAAAGGTAAGACACAAAAGAGAACATGTAAAATGATACAACGGCAGGATTTGTTCTTCGTGCTTGGTGTCAACTTTTAATTATTAGTTTTATACATTTCTACTTCCTATTTATCGGTTATTCTATACCTATGGAATGCACAGATCAGAGCTCAGACTTTATTCGGACTGGTCGCAAAGAATGCTTCTGATTTTGGTGGCTATCTCCAAGTCTTTCTTGGAATCTTTAAATAGAAGTTCTTCATCGTCTTCACCGGCACCCTCATCGTTAACGTCTTGCATCCAGTACATCATCTTGGCACCTGAACTTAGAAACGCCAACATCCAGACTCTACCACTCTGACATGAATTAATCTTTTGCCATATGACGTCACCTTCAAAAACCAGTAGTTCATCAGCTGCTGATAATGAGCTATTACGTGGTTTCCAGACAAAGGAATAGCATCCTTCTCCCTCGGGACTGTGATCAATTTCGATTTCACCAAGACCGGGCAAAGGTGTGTAGACTCCTGAATCTTCGTTGTATTCCACCTTTCCAGCATTGAACTTCAGTGGCAATGTTACGCTCATTTTCAATGTTTTGTTTTGTCTAGTTGTAATCCGATGCTCTACAACGTGACCCGTATGGGGTTTGCTGAAAAGAGAAGGGCAAACTGGTAGATGCATCAAGTAAAAGACAAAACCGGCAAACGCTCGCTCCGATTTGTGATTTTCCATTATCCGTCTACAGATGAGTTTTGGATGTGGTGGGGTTTGGCATTTGGCATTTGGCATTTGGCATTTGACACTGTTTTCCTTTCCATTCATGTTTTCCCATTTATACTGGGCATCGCATCCATATTCATACAGATAATGAATTTTCCACCTGAAGACGTTCAACTTCTAGTTGCAGAAATCGCCGACATTCTTCTCAAAAGAAATCAAACCGTTGCGGTAAGTGAAGGTGCCTGCGGTGGTTTACTCAGTGCCTATTTAATCGCATTACCGGGTGCTTCTAACTTCTTTGATGGTGGTAGATTAATCTACAGTTTGAAATCCCGATTAAGATTGTCGGGATGGAATAATGAACAGATTAAAAATTATACGGGGGCTAGTGAATCGGTCGCTTTGAAAATGGCCAGGAATTTACGTGTTGAATTTGGGTCAAGTTATGTACTATCAGAGACAGGATATGCTGGTCCTTCCACAAATGTAGCTGGTGCTGATAACATTAGTATGAATGAGGCTGATGCCAAAGTAGGAACAGTTTATTTGGGAATTGCAGGTCCAAATGGCAATAAATCATGTGAAATGTCTACCGAGTTGAATGATCGATCCCAAAATATGCAACTATTTGCCAAATACAGTTTACAATTTTTTCTCCAAGTAATCAAAGAGGAACAGGAAGAACAGGAGGAACTACATGAATAATCATCTAATGCTGACATTATTTACTGGTAATGCAACAACTACATCACAGAGAGAAGGAGTTGATTTGACAGAGATTCGAGAAATTTATTAGTTATAATTCTTTCCAAATGTAAAAAAGATACTGCTAGAATACAAATTGTAGATTTTAAATGGTATAAGTGGTAAAATTAACTTGCAATTATTGTGAATCTGAAAATTATAAATACAGCTCGATTTCTCCTAGTCCCTCTCTCGCAGCTTACCGTAAATTATTATTTTTAGTGATATCATGAATCAACATATACTAGCCATATTACTACAACAGGATCATTATCATAATTAAGTTTTAGTTATCATATATAGTGTTGCACTCTAATACTTCTAGCGTTCAAATATTCATTACGTTCAGTTATTTTGCTTATTAAAACTAAATATAAATTAATGTAAACCAGAATTTGTAAAAAACAGCATTTGCAGTAGAAAAAATATTCTTTTGATTATACATGTTGTGATTGGGTAATACGATATGGAGATATCGAACATACCCAACTATATCGGATTTAAACAGAAGATGCTGGTGAATGTAAATATAACAATGAAGGTGTAGTAAATTGTTATGGTGTTTAAATTAGATTAATCTGAACTTATCGGATTTACCGATTTGTGAATAGTTTACATGTACTCAAGGTTATTGAGTTCTA